>JAHLJT010009436.1:250734870-250842516 GCA_031308135.1 Acheta domesticus | reverse complement strand
TAGAAAAACTTTTACTGATGGGCCCGTGGTAACGAAAGAGTGGGTAAATCTTCTTTAAAATGATCTTCTTTGTACATTCGTAAAATATTGAGAGGGTTCGCAAAATTATGGATAATTTTTCTTTGCAATTTAAGGCTAGTGAAGTTATATATAGAAAAAAAATAATAAAATTTTGCTCCCCTCATTTGGACGGGAGATGCATGCTGCTGCACGCCAAATTTACTATAAACTTTATTTTGGTGAAAATTCATTATTTTTAAAGTTAAAAATTAAAGCTAGAAGAAACATTTATGTTTTTTGTTTACATTAATAGTGTTGTAACATTTGTAAGGAATGTGCATGGGAGAGATGTCCAAAATTATGAAATCATCTATTATCGTACATCAATGCCTTTCCTCCAAAAGTCCTAATTATCGTCTATCAATTACTATCTCCACGTTCCGAACTTAGAAAAAAACTTAAAAACAATTGAATGCAATGTGGTTTGTATCTATTGAGTGGAAGTTGAGCGAAATATCAAATATGAAGGCGTCAATTTCGTTTCTGATGTTGATCGTTGACCGAAGCAGGATGGGAACGAATAAGCGATGATCTTGCCTAGCTTTATTAACTAGTTTATAAATAGTTTAGGGGATGTCGCGTTTCCCCTCCTGATGGCAGGTTCTACCCATCCTTTTTTCAGGGTTATTTTACTGACCTTATCACGCGGTCTCTTTTCCGCAGCTTTGAGGTGACGAAGAGACCCCCTACCTAGAAATAAAATCCACAAGAAACCTTTGAGAGAAATGAGCAGAACATTTAGGCGGCAATGGCCCAAGCAACGCCATTGTGCTGTCCGACGATCTCAACCCACGCCGCTCTTTCGCATACAAACGAGGGAACCCACCGCCTCACGGTGCGACCGGATGGCAAAGACGTGGCCAAAACTTCAAATGGAATCCAATTCAATTACCAAGTTCTATCTAAGGGGTTTTCGAGGTCGCTAATTTTTAATTACACTAATACTAATACATATACCAATTTTGTATTAATATATGTGTATAATAATACAAAATCCCGAACGGAATGCTTCGTTTCATTTCAGTAATGCAGGTTGTCGCTACGAGATATAGGCTCTTACGATATTTTTCGTGAAATATGAATCTGCAGCGACACGCAGCCAAATTTTCCTTTAATTGAATAATTACTAAGTAAGATAAAATTCTATTTTAAATTTTCACGTGTTATATATAACAAAATTACGCTAATTTTAAATTAAATTTACGCTACATTAAATTAGCAACAATGATAGAAAAATATAGAAATAATATTTTAGAGTAAGTTTTTATAAATATCAGAAACCACAGCCTACTATCTCTGACGCCACAACAGCAATGACCGGGTGTTTCCAACTTTCAAGCTTCCACAACGCCTAGCAAGGGCAGGGATTAGGCTTCCCTACTTTCAGAACAGATGTAGGAAAACATTCCTCTTTCTTGCAGGATGGTCAGAAGTTCTCAAAGTCAACTTTTATTTTCGAGGTTTCGGCCACGATGTTGCCATCTGGGCACACCGTGCGCCGGGGCGGCTTTCCGCGGAAATCGAACGGCACCGCGTCGACAGAAGAGGTCCACGGTTGACGTCACGGAGGCGCGTCGCGCCGCGCCGGGCGCCTGACAGCTGAATCGCGGGCCGGCCGGCGGCCGCCCGCCCGGGTGCACTGGCCGAGACGAACTCTGGCCTTTGTTTTTTTCCTCCTTTTGTACATGAAGGAGCTTTTTTGTGGTCGTTTAGCGCGGGCGGCGCGAAGCGGCGCGACGCGGCGAGCGGGCGGGAAACCCCGGCTACCGACGCGGCGCGGCGCGGTACGGAGCAAGCGGGACTGGAAGACTTGCGCCCGGCGCGGGACTTCTGGGAACTTCGCTGCGCCGGCTATTGTGCCCCGAGGGGAAAGTCGCTGGATGATTTTTCAAAGACTCCCGTCGGCGAAAGAACGGCTCGCAACTGGAAGTGATTTTCAAACGCTGCTGGCGAGGGAATCGCTCGATTGCATTTTACCTTCTCACCCGCTCCGCTTTGCAGTTAACTTTCCGAATTATAAGAGGGGTCTAGCTGGATTCATTTTTTATCAAATAGGATGAAAAAACATGTTAGTCTTTCGTTATGTTTTAGTGTGCCAAAATATTTATATACTTGTGATAAAGAAACAGTTTTTTTTAAATTATCTAAGTTTCAAAAATAAATTTTTGTATTGGGATCCGCTCAGACCCCTCTTAGCATTTAGCGTTACAGAAGAGAAATTGTTTTGTTCTTCAATTACTCCTGGAAAACGTTTATTAAATTTTATATTTAATCCACAGCCCATGGAATGGAGAATCTTCAGCCTCTGGATTGCTGAGAGAATTCTGCTTGTTTATCTAAAGTCACGTATCAAATGACACATATTGCTCTGTACGAAACACATGACTACTGTACACTACATATAAGAACAAAATTTATTCCGTTTTCAACATGGGCTCGACAATAAGAATTTTTTCTATAAAAAATTGCCAATTTTCTGCGCATGATTACAATACTTTACGGATATCTTCACTGCGTACGTATACAGTAAGACGAGAAAGTAAAAAAGAGTACTTGAGAAATGAGTACATTCCGAGAAGAGGAAAAGTTTCTCCATTTTCTCTTATTCCTACTGGTTTCATTTTGAACTTCTTCTCCCATCATTAAAACATATTTTTTCTTAAAATAGCTCTTAATATCCGATTTTTTAAATTGTATGAGTGTTTCCACCTTCACGGCCGAAACGTATTTCGAAAGAGAAAAGAGATTCCAATTAGGAGAAGAAAATATCAGAGTTCGTCCCTTAAGAAATATTGTCCTGTAGGGGAGATGCCTGAAATTCATTTCAAACAAATTCAGAGCTCGGTGACACGTGACAGGAGATACTGATCCAGCTAATAGTTGCTACACCTTTTCAGTTCCTTTTTATGGGCAATGTTTCTACGGCAGGGCAGTATTTCTTCGCATACAAACTTCTCCGCAGATCAGTCTGCAGCAGTATGCCGAGATCTCTTCAAGACAAATACGCTATTCCAAGTCTGCCCGCGTCTGTCCATCTATCCTTGTAGGAGAATCTGTGGAATGAGATTAGACACGCTCCCCACAACTCCCTAGAAGCGACAATACTTGTGCTTGAAGTGCTACAGTGCTTGAAGCTAACGCTGAACACAATTAGAAATCTGTTGGAATGCATAGCGTGTCGAAATGGCGATGAAACTCATATGTTGTTATTTTCATTTTGTGTGCGAAGTGTACGTTTTTTTCACGGAAGTGACTTAATTTTTGCCGAGACCGTAGGTCAAGGTTTGCGAATAGCAATGGGCAGAATCCGCCTTTTTAAGCAGTTTGAGAAAAACAATTGGCAGTTATCTTCAAAATAACTGACAAATTACTCGAGGAAGATCTGTCTTCTGTTTTTGTGAATGAGTCGTGTTCTGTCCTTTCATAATTTGCTTTTCATAATCATGTTTGTGAAAACAACAGTTGCTAAAACGCACTACATAATATGATAACTAGATCTGGAAAGTTCATGCAATTGCCTGATTTTTAAGGTCATTTCTTTCTGAAAATTCAAATATGTATATTTCATGGCAAAATATTGAAAACAAAGTAAGAGATGTTTTGCATAAAATGCATATTTTGCATATTTATATCTTTTTGGCTTATAAATGAAAGTGTTTGCATATTTTCCAACTTTTGGCCTAAAGTAATACTAAAATATTAATTTCCACGTAAAAAAATTATTAATGCAAATCATGAACTTTCTTTTTGCTTCAAATACGTCAGAATAATACGGTTCAGTCTACTGACTGCAAGTTCGTTGAAGTAATATCCACGGTCATCGATGGTCATCGGTTTATCGCCAGGGCTTGACATCTTACACTTTCTTCTAGTATCCTCAGATTGACCTTGCGTGGCAAGACAATTTTTCCCAAACCTTCCCCCACAGTGAGCATCTCCTTGCCTTATTTTGTTTCTCTATGTGGCAAAGAGTTTTAATATCGTAAAATACGTTTCCGTGACAAAATAATTTTCAAATAACAATTTCTGTGCATATTTCAACATTTTTGATGCATATTTTATTCATATTTCAGGTCCAAAAGCTTCTATAAACTTCCCAGCTGTAATGATAACCATCCTAATAACGTTTTCTTACCGGTTTCGGGGTCCATTAAGCATTTCACAGCCCTCCACCCGTTAAGAGCAAACCAACCAAATGAGATATAACTAAGAGGGTCGTAATAGTATACCAATTTTAAGTTATATTTTCTTTTTGTACGAATTTTTCTTAGAAGATGATATTAAGAAAAGTATTGAACGACACAATAACAGACTTGATTGACGATAAATCTTGACCTTGGGGAAAACTTACATTTAATTTCGGTATAGCGTGCTTTCTTAAATTTATTAATAGTAGGTATGTATCGCTTCTTCGGTATTAAGCAACATTGATTCAGGCCACATTTTCTATTTTCACCTTTTTGCAGCACTCACACGCAAACGATTTCCGAACGTTTATTTGAAATATTATAACTAGACATCGGATGTTTAGGGAAATGCCTATTTTTTTCTAGCCAACTTATTTAAAGGATGATAATAAATGTGCACGAATCATGACAAATGATGACATATGACCAAGTTTTATAATGCTTATTCTTGCTTATTTTGGCATAAATGCCTTTTTTTTGCATGCATGCCTTTTCTTTAGAATTACTGCAAGTTTTTGCCTTTTATGTATTATTTTTATATACAATGCTCAGATACCAGAAAATCGGCCATGGTCCAATCTGACTCTTCATTACGAAACCTTCAATTCACGTATTTGTATTTTGAAATACGGGAGAATTCCTGAAAGTATTCCAAAATATTTTTCTCCATTTCCCTATTTCATAAATACTAGCCATGTTCTGAGAAAATGGTTGATTGACAATACACCAAGGGCACCTTTTGAGTGGAAATAAATGTAAATTCCCAGAAGGTTTCAGTGTTGCTAATGTTGGACTTCTAAAATATATGCCAGACACATCAGTAGGTGTTCAGAAATCCTTCTCTGTATTCAAACTGATTTGGTCTCCCAATCGTTGCAGATTTGAAATTGCGATTCTCGAAAAGTTACTGGTAATATATTGCAATGGAAACTATAAAGAATAAAATGTACAAGAGTTGTAAATATGAATGGAGTTTTACAAACAATCTTTTATTTTGTTGTGAATGTAATCTATGACAGTGCCTTTTTTTTCCTTTTTCTTGACATTTTCAGTGCCTTTATAGGCGCCTAAAAGACGATTTTTTAATGCCTAAACATCCGATGTCTAATTATAACTATTCTATGACTTGTATCACTTTATTCGTAGTAAAACAAGTTTACTGCAAAATAATAGATTAAATGTATCTAGCTACAACCTTTTCATATTTAAGCATTAACACATGTATCGAAGTTCAAAGAATGGTTTCGTGCTCGGAAAACGGTTTCGTTTCCGACGAGTACTGTTTACAGAATTGACAAATGGCGATCGGCTTTCGCCCAACTTGTCGCCCCTTGTCGCCGGGTTGACGGACTGTCGCTGCGGAGCGGTTGACGAGCGACGGGCAGGCAGCCACGACGGCTCGCCGCGAGGCGTCGCGCGCGAAACCCAGAGGGGTCGCAAGACAAGAGACGGGACAAGCAAGCTGCTCAAGAGACGAAGTGGGTTTCAGTCGCTGTCTGGAGGAGGATTCCAGCGGCCGGCTGCTCTGATTGGTAGTTTTCCTTGGTTTGTCCGATCAACACCAGGCAAATGCCGGAGCAGTATCCTATCGAACGGGCCACGGGCCGCTCGCGGTCTTTCTTTTCTATTTCTTGTACTCTTCTCATTCCTTACTTACACACACACACACACAAACACACTTGCCCCGCTGGTGTGAGACACTTGGTTGGGGAATCCCCGCTAGACGGCGGTAGGTCGGCTAGTCGAATGTCACCATCCAGCGGGGAAAATCACCACCACATCCCGCGGGAAACATGCATTACACTTGCGGGACTAATGACCTTGGGAGTTGACACGCCCACAATCACTATCAATCAACAGAGTGGCAAGGAGAAAGTGATGAAAGGTACCGAGCAGGAGAACCGTCGGACGAGCAAGCGGAGAACGGGTCGTGGAGCAGGGAATTGATTAATAGTTCGTGATTCCGTGCGCGTCAACTACTAAATCAACTCGTTCCGTAAGTGTAGTGATTGTTTTTTCATCGTGTCGTGGCGGTGATCTCCCCCCTGAATGGGGAGATCCGGCGCCGAACTACATGTTGTCTGGTGGGATTTTCCCCAGCCAGATATTTCCTACCAGCGGGGCACCGCCTCAAACGGGACAGGGTCTAAGCCCCCGACCGCTCTCCCGACATGTGTGGTGGTGTAGTGCACGTGATCATAATTGTACGTAAGTGAGGTGTTAAGGTAGAACAAGGAAGAGGAAGAAAAACAACGGGCGCGGTGCGTGACCCGTTTGATGGGGTTCTGTCCGGCATTCGCTCGATGTTTGTTCGGAGAAACCATGGAAAACTACCGATCAGAGCTGAGCAGCAGGCTGCTAGAATTCTCCTCGAGAGAGCGGCTGAATTCGACCAAGCTATTTATCTAGTCACAGCCGGAACTCAAACCCAAGGACCACCCGGCCATAGACACTGCAGTGCCATCAATTGATTCCCTGAGCCACCTAAGGCGTTAGGGGTGGGAGAATCGGGTTAGGGGAACGGGCCGCGCCGTGGCGGAATGATTTGGAGGGGAGGGAGCAAATCCAAGGAGAAGAGATGGAAAGGGCAGTGAGGCTGAGCGGTGTAAGGGGTAGGTGAGGGGCGGGGGGGGAGCGCAGGGATGGAGTAGAACGGGTGTGCAGGCCGGAGCGGGGTAACACGGGAAGTGGAGATAACGGGATGGGAAGATGCGGGGGCAGCAATGGTAGCGGTGGGCGACTGAGCAAGGCGGAGGGACGCAAGGCGTCATGAGTTGATGACGTAGTGATGGCGTGAAATGGCTTGGCGTGGTGAGACGGGGGCGGGCAGGGCGAGACATGGCGGGACGAGGCGTCGCGTTTCGTTGCGTGGCGTTGCGTGGTGTGGTGTGTGGCTTTACGTGGAGTGGTTTGGCGTGGCGTGGCGTGGTCGTGGCGTGGCATGGCGGAGATGGGGTGGCGTGGCGTTGCTTGACTGGCGAGGCGTTTGCGTGTGTGTGGTGTGTGGTTTTACGTGGAGTGGTTCAGAGTGGTTTGGCGTGGCGTGGCGTGGCATGGCGGAGATGGGTGGCGTGGCGTTGCTTGACTGCGTGGCGGGGCGGTGTTGTGGTGGGGGGCGAGGCGGGGCTTGGCGGGCTGCTGCAGGCAGAGGCGAGGCGGGCGCATGGGCGAGAAAAAGCTGGCGGGCCGAGTTCGTTGCCAGTCGGCGTCTCCATTAGCCGGCCGTCTCCGATCGCTGTGCGACGCGGCACAGGGTGCTTGTGAAGTCTCATTCGACGCCTTCGGAGATGAAGACGGAGCAGGCATGTACGTGTTGAGGCAGAATGTGACCGGATCGAGCGGAAATTTCCGATAGAGGAGAAGTGAAGTAACGATAAAACTGGACGAGATCGTCGGTAAAGTGACATGGAAGGGGGATGGAACAAGGAATAATGGGACGGAATAATGGAACAAGGAATAATGGGATATGGTTACGTAGGAGGGCGTTCATGATATGACAGAGAGGTCGAAACTGTAGAAAGCAGGTGGCTAGTGAGATAACGTACGAAGTGGTTACACGAGAGAGGAAGCAGGTGAGATGGTTTTCTTCGATGCAGGTTCTAGGATTATGAAGCAGATGCCTTCATCAAGTGGCGAGTCGCGGAGAAACCTAAGGCATGTAGATACATGAAGACAGAAAGACCACGAAAATGGCGATCGAATGAACCAAATGGATGAACCAAAATGAAGTAAAAGTAGAACGCGGTCGGAATGAGACTTACTCGAAGTGGGAGCAAATGAGGTGAGGACAAAGCGAGGTAGAACGAATCTATGATTTTGTTTGAATTAAATTATGGACAGTCAATAATTGTATAGTAGGTGAAATACTTCGTATGAATTCAAGCTACATGTTACGGATTATATATATATATATATATATATATATATGTATGTATATATATGTGTATATATATATATATATATATATATATATATATTTTGACCGTATTGGTCAAAACACAAAGAATAGGCGCTCCACCACATTCAAAAGTAGCGCGCAGAGTGAGGAACCGCGGCGGAACGGATCGACAGAGTCGTGAACGAGCGCACGGGGTAGTGGGAACTGATCGGTCTGACCGCGCAAAAGCGACAGTTGTTGGCGGTTGAGCAGCATGGTGTGAGGACGGTATGCAATGGTGGTTAGAGAGCGATGCTTTGATGTACAAGAAATCCAGTGTAATCGGGACAACAGGTATTTAAGAAAGAAAAATTGTGATGAACTGTGCAATAAGCGAGTGTAAGGATTGTGGTGAACTTGTTTAAGAGAGAATAATTACGAAATTTAATAAGAAAGGGGAACAGTGCACGGACACGTGGGCGATGCGGGTTAATGATAGTTGGTGCGGCTGTGCTGATGTGTGATTATGCGGTGGAGCTGCTGAGCTGATACGATTAAAGTCATCGTGTGAAGAAAGAAACCGTGGGAAGGCGACGCAGGTGGATTGGAAACGGGCTGCGGTGACACGTGGGCAGACGGAGCATCGCGGGCATCAAGGTTACCTCCCGGCCTCAGGCGGAACGGGCAGCAACGCGTCACGTAGAAATCGACGATCGTAACGATCAGATAAGTAATTCTAATTGTGAACAAATAGAAGGAAAATTAAATGAAACGCCAGTTCAGGATGCTCACTGTGTAGCGTTGAAGTAATGATGTGCGTAATAGCATATGAATGGCACGTAGTTTTTCCAAAGGGTTGGAAGTTGCATAAGCGGGAATGATAATGTAATGGTGGGAAGGTTAGAGATGTACAGAATGAACCATAGAATTATGATCAAGCAATGATGCAAGCTATGTTGGTAATGTAATGATGTCTTATTGTTCTTTTGTTCTAATAAATTCTGTTTATATGATAGTAGGCCTTTGAATCCAGATACCGTAGATTAAAGTAACCCCCTTAAAGAACTCCTGTACCCATACATAAAAAAATTTTATGATATGTGTAACCGTGAGCCAGCAAAGGTAAGTACGGTCACATATTATTGGCGCCCGAAATTCAGGGACAGGGAAAGATTGGTAATTTGTAATTAGATTTGAACAAAATTCAATCCCCATAAGTGCATACTTTAATCAGCAGGTATCTGAATTAGTTGCATGACTGGAAAAGGCAGAAGACAGTGTAAATTTCTTGATAATGTCAGCATTCCAGTTTTAAATATTTCAAAGAGAGTTTAAGTGCATTAAATATATCAATATTCTCTAACATATTGCAGTGGAATTAGTGAAGTGTTGTTTGAAATAATTTAGTTGAAAATCAAAAGAAATGTTGTATGAGCATTAGTTACAATTCAGAAAATATTTTGATGAGTGTTAAGTGCCAGTTTCTGTATCAAGGTGTTGTTGAAATAATTCATTTACAATTTAGAAGAGAATTTGATGAATGCTTAGTTTAATTTCATTTGCCAAGGTGTTGTGTGAAATAATTCATTTACAATTTAGAAGAAATTTTGATGAATGCTTAGTTTAATTTCATTTGCCAAGGTGTTGTGTGAAATAATTCATTTACAATTTAGAAGAGAATTTGATGAATGCTTAGTTTAATTTCATATGCCAAGGTGTTGTGTAAATTAATTCCTTTGCAATCCAGAAAATATCTTGATAAGTATTAAGTGCCAGTTTCTGTATCAAGGTGTTGTTTGAAATAATTCATTTACAATTTAGAAGAGAATTTGATGAATGCTTAGTTTAATTTCATTTGCCAAGGTGTTGTGTGAAATAATTCATTTACAATTTAGAAGAAATTTTGATGAATGCTTAGTTTAATTTCATTTGCCAAGGTGTTGTGTGAAATAATTCATTTACAATTTAGAAGAAATTTTGATGAGTATTAAGTGCCAATTTCATATGCCAAGGTGTTGTGTAAATTAATTCCTTTGCAATCCAGAAAATATCTTGATAAGTATTAAGTGCCAATTTCTGTGTCAAGGTGTTGTTCGAAATAATTCATTTACAATTTAGAAAACATTTTGATGAACATTAAGTGCAAATCTCTGTGTCAAGGTGTTGTTTGAAATAATTCATTTACAATTTAGAAAACATTTTGATGACTATTGAGTTTAAATAACAAATAGATGGGAATTTTAATTAATGTTTTAAGGTAGTGCAGATATTGGAATGTAGTTTTCTTTTTAAGATTGTTATAACGTGGCCAGTAAAAAGGCGCTGAATTCAGTGTAAATACCAGGGTAATTATTGTAAGGCATTCCTATGTGTATATCATCATACAATACAAGGATAATTTTATGAAACAAGATCATAATGTATATGTGGCAAGTGAATAATATGTTAGGGCATAATTATTGGAAAGTGGTATTACAGTGAGTGTGTACATGAGTGTAATTATCAGGGTATAATTTTGTTGAAGAGTCCTTACAATGTGTATCTAAATAAACACAGTGTGTTAGGGTATGATTTCTGAAGTATTATTACAGTAGGTGTATTCATTGAGTTCAATGAGCAATACATTAGGAACAAAATCCTTCATGTTAGAATATAAATTTGGGTTTTAGGTGCTGCCCAGTGCATTTTGAAGCACTGATTGGACGTGTGTGTAAATGAATATTATGAAGTTATGAGCTATTTTGGAGACATAGTAGCATTAATTATTTGATGAACATTACAATTCAAGTAGTTGCAACTGAATAAGATTTATCGAGATTCTTTATTTAGGTGGATGAAAAAAAAAAATAAGTTGCATTCAGTAATGTGCAGGAAGACTATCTGAGACTGATTCAGATGATAATCTAATGAATATTTTGAATTCAGTTGAATTATGTCAATGTGAATTTTGTTACAGATGTCAGTGTAATTACATTTAATTATTTTGTGTGTATTTCTAGGTGTTTTGAGCTTGAGTGCATTTTGTTTGTGAATTGTTCCCAGGTGGATGACGGAGGTCAATAATTTGTTTGATGTGTGTTTTTTTCTTGTATGTGTTTTTGATGAGTTATGTATAGGATCGTAATATATGCGGCATCACTCACATCTAATTCAAAGCAATTCAGATTGTGTTAGGGTCATTTTTGAGAGTAATTAGGATGCCGTTGGTGTGAAGTGAAGTAATTTGTAGTATTCGGTGTATGCCTCTGTGAGCATTCTGAAGTTGGGCAATAGATTTTGGGTGGAATCAAGCGTGTAGGAGGGCGATTAGTCAGAAATAGGTGTAGTAGGGTGCAATTTGGGGGCATAATGGAAAAGCAGACGGGCACAATGATGGGAGAGGAAGAGAAGCGCGAGGACAGAGATCATTATGATGAGGATGATGGAGGTAAATGGGATGAGTCGTTACTAGAAGATTCGGATAGAGCCAGAATGGAGTTATCGGGGGCGAGTGCGTCGACACCAAATCTGGGAATGGTGAAGAGAAACGGAACAGAGGACTTACTGAGCATGCTTCATCAAATCATGGCAGGACAAGAGAAGCTCGAAGAACGGGCACATAGAAGAATGGTTGAGGAACTAGAGAGACATGAAGAAAGAGCACAAAGAAGAATGGTTGAGGAGCTAGAGAAGCAGGACGAACGGGCACAAAGAAGAATGGTCGAGGAGCAAAAGAATCAGGAAGAACGAGAGAAGAGAATAACTGAGGAGCTAGAGAAGCAGGAAGAACGGGCCCAAAGGAGAATGGTTGAGGAGCAAAAGAAAATCATTGATGAACTGAAGGAACATAAACAAGAGCAAGTGAGACAAATACAAGAACAATACCAGGTTATAATGGAGAAGTTCGAGTCATGGGAACAAAGAATAGACGGGCGAGTTCAAGAGATATGCAGTGAACTTAGTCGAAACATTACCACAAAGATGGAAGGACGGATTGAGGCACAGGATAAAGCCATCGAGTCACTGCATGTGCAAGTGAAGGGAGTATCACAAGGGATGGAACGGAAGATAGAAAACTGCAAGAGGGAGTTGGCAGACACGAAGGTAGAATTGAAGGAGTCGGTAGCAGCCTGTAGAAAGGAAGTGCAGAAGGACGTTCGGAAATGTGAGGACGACATCGCGGAATTGCAAATAGAAGTTCAAGAATTAAAAGAGGTTAAGACGGCGCCAAATGTGGGAGGGGGCCCAGTTAATATAGCAATACCATCCTCATTAAAATTTTCGGGCGACGTAAAAGAGAATCCATACTCGTTCATGAGAGCTGTGGAGCGATACCTAGCGGTTAGTTGTCTCCCTGAGAAGAGTAAGACGCAGGTAATATACCAGATGCTGCAGGATAACGCGAGGACCTGGGCAGACACCATCACACCATTTCCAAATACTGTAACGGAGTTTAAGCAGATGTTTTTTCGAAGATATTGGAGCGAGGATATCCAGCTAAATTTTAAGATGGGTCTCATGAACAGTATGTACAAGCCATCAGGTGGGGGCGGAATGAGAGATTACGCGGCTAGGCGCATCATGAATTTCCGATCGTTATCGCCACCCATGAGCGATCAAGAAATCATGTGCATCCTAATCAGACAATTTCCAACAACTACCCAGAATTTGCTTAGGAGCGCGTGTCATACAGATTTAGAGAAGTTTCAAGACGCATTAGGGAGCTTCGATCTGACGTTTGCTAATGCACCGAAAAACAGAAATGAAGTGAATGTAAATGCAATGATGGTGAGGGGCGCTCAAGAGCAAGAGAGGGGAGGAAAGCAAAGCGCTAGAGTTTGGGGTGATCAGAGGGGTGGAGAAAACCAAAGAGGATATGATAGGCAGCAGGAGAGCGGAAGTCGAAGGAACGGCGAGCGGTCGAGACAACCTAATGGAGGAAACGGACGAGAAGGTTCACGTGGTAACGAAATGAGACCAAATACCAGCGGGACGGGTTACAACCCAAATTTAAACGAAGGGAGTTCGTGTTGACGGGAGACCCCAACACGAACAATCACGGAGTAAGCAAGCGAGGTTTCCATCAAGTCATTTCAAGTGGTCGATTACGAGGATGAGCCCTGGATCAAGAGAAAAAGCAGCCAGAAGATTCGTCGGAAATGTCCAACCGTCATGATATCATGCTTAGGTGAAGAAGTGGAAGCATTGGTTGACACAGGATGTGTGGCGAGCGCGATTTCGGAGGATTATTATGAGAGGTTAGTGGCGACGGGAAAACATGTGGCGGCATTACCGATGACGAGGTCGTATGTAATTGGGGCCACCCAGAAGAGGTCAAGCCCCATTACGAAACAAGATGATGTTAGAAGTATGTATTGGTGGGTATATGTACGAGATGGTTGCGCTGGTGGTGAGGCATTTGTTGTATCCGGTTATATTGGGGATGGATTTCCTGGCGAACAATCGGGCTGTCATAAATCTCGAAAAGGGGCACATCATTGTAAACGGAGACGAGATGTGGATTGATACAGGAGGCGAGGAGGACGAAGAATACAATATTAGCGCGGGAGTAATAAGTGGTGAAAGCGTGGAGGAGTGGATAGAGCAACAGGCTGACGGAGCTGAGATGTTGGATGATAGGGGTAAAATCGAGTTGAAGGAATTGCTATTAGAGAACAAGAAAATATTTATGAAAAACGGTGAACCTATTAAGGAGTACGAATTTAGGATACAATTAACAGACTATACACCATTCAGGGAGAGGAACTATCCCATACCTGCAGCCTATCGAAAAGAAGTAGCGGAATTGATCAGAGAGATGACGGAAGAAGGGATCATAAAGAGGGCGTCCACATCTTACACCAGTCCGATAGTCATCGTTAAGAAGAAGGACGGAGGACTTCGGATTTGCTTAGACGCGAGAAGACTGAATGCTGTGACCTTGCCATACCGAGACGCTCCTCCGGAAGTGGAGGGAATTCTGAGAGGATTCGGAGGGTGCGAGGTGTTCTCGTGCACGGACTTCAGTAGGGCCTATTGGCAAATGAAAATCGCTGAGGAAGACCAACAGTACACGGGATTCATGGTGGAAGGAATATGCTACGTCTTCAGAAGAGTACCATTTGGTCTGCGAAACAGCGGGGCAGCACTGGTTCAGTGCATTGACAGGATAATAGGGGGTCGACTACAGGACAGAGTGACAGTTTACGTTGATGATGTTGTGATTAAATCCAAATCCATTTCCGAGCATCTTCGAGATTTACGAGAGCTGTTCGGCATACTGAAGGAAAACAATTTGGTGTTGAACATCAAGAAGTCGAGATGGGCTACGAGGACTATCCATTTTCTGGGGTACGAGATCACGACAGAGGGCATTGGTATGAAGCAGGACACGATTCGGGAGATACAACAAATTCCGGCGCCCAAGAATGTCAGACAAGTTCGGCGGCTGATTGGCACTTGTAATTATTATGCTCGGTTCTGCCCTAACTTCGCTATGATAATGTCACCGTTTTATAAGCTGTTGCAAAAAGGGAAGAGATGGAAGTGGGATGATTCCCATGAGGAGGCATTTAATGAAATCAAGGCCATGTTTTACAGGCATTGTGTGGTAGCACACCCTGACTTTAGCAAAACGTGCATACTACAAACTGACAGTAGCGACTTCGGAATGGGGGCCGTACTGTATCAGGAGGTGGAAGGAAGAGAGAAAATCATCGCAATCATTAGTCGGGTGCTCAAAGGCCCAGAGATTCGGTACACCACGACTGAAAAAGAAGCGGGGGCTATTGTATGGGCTATTACCAAATTAAGACCCTATTTGATGGGTAGGCACTTCATTGTGCGCACAGATCATAAGGCCCTGACGTTTTTGAACAGATGCCATACACAGAATGATCGATTGTATAGATGGACCTTGTATCTGCAGCAATTTTCATTTGATGTAGAACACTGTAAAGGGGAGCTTAAACTACTTACCCGACCTACTAAGCAGGAAGACTCCCAAGGGAAACGAGGCTTACGCTAACGAAAGGCAGTTTCAAGTGGCAGCGATAGACCTTGGAGTGACGGACGCGCCGCTAGTCGATTGGGAAGACCTAATTGCGCTACAGGAACAAGATCCTGACATTAGTAAGGTAAAGTCTTACAAAGAGGGGAGAATGTCACGGGAAGACCCGGATTACGAGGAAATGGAGGAGAAGCAAGATGAATGGAAGTTAATCCAGGGAGTGGTGACCAGGAGAGTGACAAGAAACGCAGAAATATTTAGGTTGTGGATACCTAAGAGTATCACGGAGCAATTGATTAAGCATGTTCATACGTCCATGGCACATTTCGGAGCGGAGAAAATTACGAAGGTGATACAAGAACTATGTTACTGGAGGGGAATGGCCCGGCAAATTAGAAAGGTCGTGAGTCAATGCAACTTATGTCAGAAGGCGAAGTACCCAAACAAGAGCTTTGCAGGACCCATGCAATCAATAATTCCGCTTGGGAAAAATGACATAGCAGCCGTGGATACTTACGGACCACTGCCGAAAACCAGAAATGGAAACCAGCACATATTTGTAACTATTGACGTATTTTCGAAATTCGTCCAAATTTACCCCATAAAGAGAACGAATGCTCAAACTTGTCTGAGGAAGTTAAAGATATTTTTGACGTAGCAGGACCATACCAAAGAATACTGTCAGATCATGGAACCATGTTTACCAGCCGACAGTGGCAGCAAACGTTGATGGGACTTGGAACAAAACCAGTATTTACAGTCAATCCGACATCCACAATCAAATCCGGCGGAACGGGTCATGAGGGAATTATCTAGGATGTTCAGAACATATTGCCACGAGCAGCACGACAGATGGGGAGAGCTAATACCGGAGATTAATAGGTGGTTGCCGTCCATTCCACACGATAGCACGGGTATTACACCGTACGAGGCACATTTTGGACGTAGACCACCCCACGTCTTATACGCACTTGACAGAGAAGAGGTATTCCAAAGACCGCAGGAGCCATCACAGGAAACAGTCCGCGAGAATTTAGTCAAAATGAGCGAAGTACGACTAGCAAAAATGAAGAAAACGCCATACGAATTCAAGGTGGGACAAAAGGTGTTGGTTAGGGTACCTAGAGTGTCAAATCCCAAACTAAAAACTTATTCGAAGTTTTTCCTCCTTTATGAAGGACCATATGAGATAAAGGCAATTAAAGCTCCAAATGTGGCGGAACTAATGAATGAGCGGGGAGAAACAGTCGAACAATACAACTTTTACAACTTGAAGGCATACCATGAGGGACAAGATCAAAACTAAAGGAGAACCCTGGAAGCAATGGATTAGAAGATTATTTTTCACTGTGTAAAAAAAAATCTTGATAACGTGGGGGGTTATTTGACCGTATTGGTCAAAACACAAAGAATAGGCGCTCCACCACATTCAAAAGTAGCGCGCAGAGTGAGGAACCGCGGCGGAACGGATCGACAGAGTCGTGAACGAGCGCACGGGGTAGTGGGAACTGATCGGTCTGACCGCGCAAAAGCGACAGTTGGCGGTTGAGCAGCATGGCGTGAGGACGGTATGCAATGGTGGTTAGAGAGCGATGCTTTGATGTACAAGAAATCCAGTGTAATCGGGACAACAGGTATTTAAGAAAGAAAAATTGTGATGAACTGTGCAATAAGCGAGTGTAAGGATTGTGGTGAACTTATTTAAGAGAGAATAATTACGAAATTTAATAAAAAGGGGAGCAGTGCACGGACACGTGGGCGATGCGGGTTAATGATAGTTGGTGCGGCTGTGCTGATGTGTGATTATGCGGTGGAGCTGCTGAGCTGATACGATTAAAGTCATCGTGTGAAGAAAGAAACCGTGGGAAGGCGACGCCGGTGGATTGGAAACGGACTGCGGTGACACGTGGGCAGACGGAGCATCGCGGGCATCAAGGTTACCTCCCGGCCTCAGGCGGAACGGGCAGCAACGCGTCACGTAGAAATCGACGATCGTAACGATCAGATAAGTAATTCTAATTGTGAACAAATAGAAGGAAAATTAAATGAAACGCCAGTTCAGGATGCTCACTGTGTAGCGTTGAAAGTAATGATGTGCGTAGTAGCATATGAATGGCACGTAGTTTTTCCAAAGGGTTGGAAGTTGCATAAGCGGGAATGATAATGTAATGGTGGGAAGGTTAGAGATGTACAGAATGAACCATAGAATTATGATCAAAGCAATGATGCAAGCTATGTTGGTAATGTAATGATGTCTTATTGTTCTTTTGTTCTAATAAATTCTGTTTATGATGATAGTAGGCCTTTGAATCCAGATACTGTAGATTAAAGTAACCCCCTTAAAGAACTCCTGTACCCATACATAAAAAAATTTTATGATATGTGTAACCGTGAGCCAGCAAAGGTAAGTACGGTCACAATATATATATATATATATAAAATTTCAGTATAGTATGTGAAGTAGCCAAGATGGCAAAGTCCACAGTCAAGATGCCATTGACAATACAGTAGTTATGAATAATAATAAAATACAATTAATTTCAATATTAATAAATACAATGTGCACATCACTTGAATGATAAATTGACCATTTAAAAGGGAGTTTAGTAAGCAATGTATCAGTACTTGATGACTCTACTGTAACGTAGGAAACAACATCGTTCTCGATAATCGCTGATCCAAATAAGATCTAATAGAGAAAGGAAATGAAGCGTTCGTTGAATGGCTCGGACAAACGTAAATAATGATATTCCTAGCCGTCCGTGCCTTACCGGAAATCACAGAAACAATTCCAGTGTACAGAATCATCTATTGTATAACAATCTCTTATATGGATACGGTTTATTTATTCAACAAATCTAATGGTTCACTTAAAGAATGTCAGGATCATTTTTCATTCATGGAAACGAGATGTTTATTGCGGTAATTTGATCTCTAGAATACGATTGAAGGACAGCAGATTGATTGTTCTCGTTGACATCAAGGAGATAGTGACGAACATTTGCTAAGATAATGGCTCACATTTTGCATAATACTACGTGAGTTGCTGATCTCAAGCTCAAAAAATAATACATATCCAATAGTCTATAAGTAATACGTCCCAACATAACTGCACTCTTTGTAATTGATTATGCTATGCATTTTACTTTTATTTCATTGTAGTGAAATATAATAATCACAATTGTGAAACAAGATGCAATTAAACTACATAGGATTTCAAGCTTATTGACTTATCAAAGTAAAGTTTAATACTACTTAAGGAAGTATTAAAGAAGTATTCTTCCACTCCGTATTTTAATGCCTTATGTTGTCGTCGATTGAAAATGTTTGCACGTGCACATTAACTATTTCAAGTTTCTCGTTCTTTAAAATGGAATTATCTAATATCGTACTTGGAAAATTATGATTTTTCCATTATTATCTAACTGTACCTTTGCAAGGAATACGTACTTCATAATGTTGAAGGTTTTAACACCTTTCTTAATACAAAGAAGTACAAAATAATATTTCATTAACCCCACTTGAAACCCCTCTTTCCTTCCTCCAATTTCCAAAGTACGTGTTCAGAATTTCGTTTTTCTGTCTTTATTTCTTGGGAAATGTTTCTTCCTTTTTTAACTACTTGGAAGAAGGGTATCCTTCGAGGCTGCAATTGTCAAATGTCCCGCTACTAATGAGCTATTTCAAACACTTTTATTTTCTCTTTCGTACAAATTATTAAAAATTTCAATTTCACTTTTTAAAAATCCCTTTGTAAAAATGGATTAAATATTAGGAATAATTTAATAGAGTTATGTATGGTAATCTAGGATTATAAAGGTTTGACTCATTCCTAGATTTTAGCCCAATGAAAGAATTGGGCTCGAGAACCAATCTGAATACACTTATGGGTAAAACCTATAATAATGATCTTTATTACGAAATATGGCTATTCTATAATAGAAATACGAGTATGTTCTGTGAATGATAAATGATTATAAATGACACGTGTCACAAGAATAGTCCAATGAAAGCCCTGTGGTTCAAACCCATCGTTACGCATTAACGATCTTATACATTGACGTTTATGTAACAGCAATCAGTCGTTAAAAACGAGAGCATGTTTTTGCAATTTTACACAGATTTATTCACAAACGTTCTGTTAATTTTGTTATAGAATTGATTTAAAAAATATGTACTTTATTCAATATTTATGCGCATAATTTTTATAACGTATTCGTACATTCATTCCCATGATTTTGGGAAAGTAAATCTTTTGTGACTCAATCCTACGAATAAAATTTATACCACGATTATAATAAGATAGTTGTTCGACACATTTTCCTGCTGAGCTGTTCGATCGAGTCCCAAGCAAGAAACGTTTACGCCGATCTCGTCTCAACAGACGGGAATAGATCACGCGCCTTGCCACAATAAACCTCGCGCAAGCGAAGGCCTCCACTGCGAATGTAGGAGGCGCGGGGGCCAGAGGGCGGTGCTTGCTGTGGTCGCCAGGGGCGGAGATGGACCCAGGTAGGGTGAGGAGACAGACAGAAACCGGGGTGGGACCGGGAGGCGGAGAGGATAGCTGAGGAGACGGAGAGGGAGGCGCAGACGGATGAGAGGGAAGCGGAGAAGGAGATTGTGACAACGGTGGCCAAAATGTAGGCGGTGGCGATGATTTGGAGACGAAGATTGAGACGAAGGTAAAAGTGAAGACGAAGGCGAAGACGAAGGCAAAGACGAAAGCAAAGGCAAAGATGAAGGCGAAGGTGAAGACGAAGGTGAAGTTGCAGGCGAAGGCGAAGACGAAGACAAAGGCGAAAGCAGAGGCTTAGGGGGAGGGAGATCCCGAGGGAGGAAGCGGATGCATAGACGGAGTGGATGGCGGAGGGATGGCGCAGGCTGGAGGCAGAGGCGGTAGCGGTGGCGGTGGCGGTGGCGGTGGCGGTGGGCGGGGGCGGTGGCGGGGGCGGGGGCGAGGGCGGGGGCGAGGGCGGGGGCGGGGGCGAGGGCGGGGGCGGCGGTGGTGGCAGAGTCGCTGGCAGAGTCGCAAGCAGAGGCGATGGCGGAGGCGAAGTCAGATGTAATGGCGGCGGCGGTGGTGGTGAGAAGGCAGACGTGTGGAGGGTGGGGCTGGGAGAGGGAGGGGTGGTGCGGGGGCGGTTGGCGCGTACATCAAAGCGCCGCGCGGCGCGGCCAATTGGAACGCAGCGGCGCACAGGGCGCCGCCACGGGACGAGTCATCGCCGGGCACGAGCGAAGCCACGGCCGGCCAGCGCTCGCACTTATTCGCCAATCAGGCTCCATAAGACGTCGATTGCTTGATTCGTTGTTCGTGATTCCGGGCGCGTCAACTACTTAGGTCATTAGTCCCGTAAGTATAGTCCGTGCTATCCCTCGGGGGGAGGTGGTGGTGATCTTTCCCCGCCGGATGGCGGGATCCCGGGCCGACCTACGGGGTTTCTCTCATCCAGGTATCTCCCACCAGCGGGGCATCGCCCCAGCCGGGACAAGCTCTAAGCCCCCGACCGGTCTCCAGCAAGAGAGGTAGTGAGGTGCATGTTAGTATGTGTTTCGAAGGGGGTGAGGATAGGATGAGGAAGAGGAAGAAAAGATCGCGCGCGGTCCGTTTGTTAGGGCACTGCCCCGGCATTCGCCTGGTGTTGATCGGAGAAACCACGGAAAACTACCGATAAGAGCAGCCGGTCGCTAGAATTCTCCTCCAGACAGCGACTGAATTCGACCAAGCTGACGAGCTAGTGTCCTGCCGCCGTCGGGACTCGCACCTAGGACGTCCCGGTCAGAGGGACTGCAGCAACATCAGTTGATGCATTAAGCCATTCCTCTCGGTCATTACAAGTCGAGATAGCAGAATTCTCAAGCAAGGTCGTCAGGGCTACTTATAAAACCAATCTAGTATTTTATTAAGATGATTCGATAAGATAATCATCAGTTTTAGTCAATTTATAAAATCTTTAATGCTCTAAAACTATCATTTAAATAATATGTTATATTCTAATATTCATCCTAGGAAAGTTGACATACTGTTGATGATACTCATGACGATACATGACTTAAGATTATGAAAGTATAAATTAAATTATATATTCCCGGACAATGAACAGGATCAATCATGCTGGGAAAATTTTACTAAACATAAGTTGCAGGTGACAAAGAAAATTGCGAAATTATTCTCATAAGTTTTTTTTAATTTATTTTCTTAGAATGAATTAAACAAAATTCTGGAGCTGATGCAAACATTTTTGACATGTCAAACATTTACCATAGCAGATGTAGCAGATTCGCTTTAGATGCAAAGACGCCGAAAGTTCTCTTTTTACAATTTTGCCCAGATGAGCGAATTTTCATGCGGTTTGTATTCGCCAACTTGTGACGTCACCACCTAAAGCGGTGACGATTACGCGGCTTCAACTTCATCTGGTACGATCCTACTGCTGCTTGTAATTTGCAGTTTCCATGTGTGACGCCGTGAGCTTTTCCACGATCACAGAGAAAATTTGATAACTAGAAAATGTTTTTAGAAGCTTTTCGTACAAACTTCCGACAGTTATTTAGGCAATTAAAGGGAGCGAGATTGCTTCGAGGTTCAGGTCGTCCACATACTCGTGGCACTGTCGAAGAGACTCGTCGAATCCCACGCATTCTGTTCATCGCATGTCAACTACTACCCCGCAGGGTGCGTCTCGAAACATGCACGATTAGCTGCAGTAAAATATTCGCCGAACACAACATTTCTGCCCTCTCGAATACAGTGACTGCCCGTGATCCCGCCTCAAAATGACACAGAAAATAAGGTCCGTCCGTGTGGCGCCGCGTCTGAGGTTCAGGTGCTCCAGTGCAAAGCGCATGTTCCATTCGCACAATGACACGGAACCAGGGTGCACTCAGGGCGCCCTAACCTGTACTGAGGAGCTCGGCAGTGCAGTCCATTGCACCCACCGGGCCAATTTGAGGTTCGATACAGAAATTTATGCCGTTTCATTCACGGCTGCCCTTCACGAGTGTGGAGCAGCACTGTTGTGGAACGATAAAGTTTTTCTCTGCACTAGAGTGAGTTTCAGTGCAACGAATGGGAAATGCTAATAGTCATAGTGCTTCCTTCCTTGGGGTGAAATGCTCATTGTCAGCGGCCGCAACGTTGGCAACTGCGTCCAGAACATGCGGTTTCTCAGAGAACAAAGTATTTATTCACTTCGACCGCGGAAGCTTCCGTTTTCGGAAAAGAATAGCTCCTTGGCGCCATTAGAACCCAAGGTGGCGACACATGATGGTCACCACTAAGCCAAATGCGACTGTACTTCCACTAACATTCTCCACGACCTCCATGCCCTGCTCAAGCGCTCCCTGCCATTCCAGCCAGTCGTCAATATCACACTGTCATTTGTATTGTATGTCTTCAATGCCAAAGTAATGTTTTGAAAGATTATGGGCCGAATTCATAGGTGACACATATAGAATAAGGGGCTCCTTAAACAATAAATGATGGCTTAAAATTATAATGGTCGCTTATGATGGTATATATTTTATAAAAGTTCGTCATGACCGCGAAATCAACGCTTCAAGTGATCAGAAATATGCGGAAATTATCATTTACATCAGCTGTTATTATGTTGGTAGTTCATTGGCCACGTAGAATTCAAACAAAAGTTTTCAATGCGACTTCGACAGCGTTCATAACTGTACACTTTCAATGCATTCTCTGCGAATCTGAAGTACTTTTGCGAAGTATCAATGATAAGTTCCGTGTAGAACAAAAATTCTGCAAAATCATAGTCATCATTTTCCACGGTAGAACTGGCGCCACGTAAAAATAATGTATGTCAGTAAAGAGGAGACCAAACCACAAAAGTGAAAGATCGCTCTATACCATTGATTCCCAAACTGGGGGACGCAAATTGTATAGGATTTATTCCGTGTATTTCGTTTTGTAGTTATTTCTTCAATACAGTTACTTTTCTTGCTAAAAGCACTTAATATTTATGAATTTGTTTTTCCTTTGACATATCCTGAATATCAGTGAATTTGAATAAGAACTTACTCTTTCCAAAATTGTGGTCCACTGGTGACCCTCATGTAAATATGCTCGTGCGGGGCCACGAGGATCACCGGTATCCCTCACGTGTGAATCACTTATGTGATATTTAATTTAATTTTTAAAACTATTTTTAGGAATATCTGAAAATACTTTTACTAATGAACTAAAAAAATGGCGCGGCGGCCAGAGACCATTTTCGTCTTTAGCTTATGGCCCCTAGATGTTATCCTTCATTGTACCTTTGACAGTCAATGAGTTAAGGATGGCGTCGAACATCCTCAGTGTGTTATTTGCTATGCAGTATTGAGCAATTTATGGGAGAAAGCGCTTTCTGCAGTTGTTGCAATGAAAACAAAGTATCGAGGCAAACTTGACATTGTTAATGATTTACGTTGTGCACTTACTGATACTCGACCAAGTATAGGGAATCTTCTAAAAAATGCAAGCTTATTTTTTTCACTGACTTTCCTTGTCTCCTGTTTAATTTAAATTTCAACTTGTAATATTAATTAGGCATAAATCGAATTGCGTTTTCTTGACCTAAGCTAAAAAACGAACATTTCAATAAGACGTCATAAAACCATAATTGACTTGTAAAATTGTAAAGAGTGAAAAAATAAATGTAATGTTACTCAATGCATCACTTGTTTTATTCATTACCAAATAAAAATGTGCAAGGGGATGTGGGAAGTTTGACTATTGACAAACTATCGACAGGCTATTGACGGACGGAGGCGTGGTAAAAAATCTTGGACTCTGCCCTATACTAATGTGTCTTTATTCATTTCCCCTTCATTTGAGATATGTGATATGTTTCCTCTATTGTTTACTTTTTTACAGCGTAATTATTATAACACAGATTTTCACGTTGAAACAATTCGAGAAACCATCTGACCGAACGACTCAAAAATATCCGTTCTCCGAGGTGACAATGGCGTTCGGCGGAAGTCGCTCGTCGCGAGCTAAACTCGCACCACGCGGGCGTCGCGGTGGCGCTAGTGTGCCGCGCCCGCGCGGCAACAGCTGCGAAGCGGGAACAATGGAATGATGTGCTGGGAAGAACGAGGTCAACGAGAGGGGGCGGCGCTACTGGAAATGGCGGCACAACTGATGCGTGTGGCGCGTCGTAGCTGCGAGTAGGGAGCTTCTGTTCGGCGTAAAGTGTCTACTATCAATTGGGCTCTGTCGCCCTCACTCCGTAAGCTGCTGACCCGACGTGTATGCAAATTTATTGATTAGCGTTTCAGGGCGCTTCAACTGCTAAGGTCATTAGTCTCGTAAGTGTAGTGCCTGCTTTTTGTATCGCAGTGGTGATCTTTGCTCGCTGGATGGCTCAGATGACCTGCAGCAGTGTTAGAGACTTTCCCTCAGAATGTCAAAAATTTTAAAATTAGATTAAATAAATTGTAATTTTTTTAGAATATATTAACATTAATTTTTTTTGCATTATTCTTGTTATTTTATATTAAGGTTAGCTTTAGCGTAGGGTTAATACATTAATTTTATAAAATTGTATTCAGTAATGTTGTTTGATGTTCATTTTGTGTATTTGTTGTATTTATGTAGTGGTTGGATGTTTGTTTTATGTAGATTAATTGATTAGAAAACGCTACCACCGGAATTATTTCATGTATCCTAAGTAGCGAAATAAATATCCTAAATCAGGCGCAGACAGACGCATATCAACCACCAGCGGGGCACCACTCCAGCCGGGACACGTTCTGAGCCTCCAACTGGTCTCCCGACATGTGTAGTAGTGTAGTGCACAGAAGTGAAAGTGTGTGTAAGTAAGGGGTGAGGATAGGATAAGGTTGGGGACGAAAAATCGCGCGCGGTCCGTTTGGGTACTGCTCCGGCTTCATCTGGAGTTGATCGGTGAAAATGCGGAAAACTACCGATCAGAGCAGCCGGCAGCTAGAATTCTCCTCCAGACAGCGGTTGACTTCGACACAGTATATCTAGGTAATAGAAAAAATCTTGCCAACGTTGGAACTCGAACCCTAGGACCTCTCAATTGGAGGCACTGCAGTAGCATCAGTTGATGCCCTAAGCCACCTAATCTTGTAATGCATCATCAGATTGCAACGAAAGAATCACGCTATGCGCGGACGACGAAACATTATTTCATGCAACGTGAGCATCAGACAAGAGTAATTCAAATCATTAACGCTCTTGAAAAAGTCATTATCTAGAAACAAACGGAAGAAGAACGATCAGAGCAACCGAAAAGTTGTCAACGAAACACTCAGGCCATACAGGACTTGAATCTTCTGCAGCTTTGTGCAGAGCGCTTCCGAGAGCTATTACTCTCTGCTTTATGAGTGATGGCATGCGGTCTCCGAAGGTACAAAAAATAGATGGCATTTACACTGTTGCCACCACAACGGCCAGATACACGGAAAAGCGATATGCTCAACATTTGTCACATACTCTGTACGATTTTCAATCATATTTATTGAAGAAAATTAAAGCTATTTTACTTAAATATAATACACGTACATGTATTCGATTAACCGTTAATTGGTGACGTGCGGTCACAGTGGCCGGCGAGGAAAAATAAACTCTCTGTCCTCTTGACCGGTTCAACGCTGTATGTTTTGGTTTGCAGTACCTTATTATCTCTTTCTAGACTGTTCGGGCGTGGGCTAGCTTACGTAGTTGCAGCTGTTCGCTTCTGAGAAGCTGTTGAAGTTACGGATCGGTCTCGATGATCGCACCTCACCAGTAGTAGAAGTTTATATTTGGTAATGCACGTTTATACTTAGTAAATAATGTTCATTAACAGTGTATTTTCTTATTAAAATAAAGGTTGCTTTATGTAGTCAATAACATTTCAAAACCCTTCTACGCGTGATTTCAATAGTCAACTGTGAAGAAAAAATATGGAGCAATATATGACCTGAAATTCTCTCAGTAAATAATTGAAAATTATATTATTTTCCGTTTATTTTATAAACTGCAAACTCTTCGATTTCTCTCTTTATTATGCCTCTATTAACGTGAAAAAATTGTGAATTCGATGTGAAATGAAATAACGAATACAATCAGTCTACAACTTTCCCGGTCACAGAGACCGCACGTCACCGGTAACAGAAGTTGGAAGGCACATCACCGGTTAAATATCACCAATAAAATGGTTATCAGAGGCAAAAAGTAAAGATAAATTATACAGTCTCAAGTGTACGATCCTTCACTTACAGATTATAAGTCAAAAGAGAAGATGCTAAATTATTGCACAAGAAGAGTAGGTGAGCACGAGAAAACGGGTGTGCTCGACACCTCATTAGACTGCAATAGATGGCTGCTGAAGAGAGTTATAGTTATAGTTAATGCCTTATTTTACGTGGCGAGACTCGGGCCATCAGGCCCGCTCTTCCGTCTGACCACGCAAATTTCTACAACGCTCCTTTCACCTAGCGGAGAAAGAAGGTATTATCTCGGGCGACGAAACAGGCGATTTGAATTTAGCTCAGAGGCGTCATTTAGGCTTGAGGATCTTTTACATGCAAGTAAATCTACTAACATGGGCCAGCCGGCTTTACTTCCCCTCCGCGGAAGGCGTACGAAGGTGTGGTTCGAGGTACGAGAGTGGTTCAAGACCCCAAAACTAGCTCAGTCTAGGGAGAGTAGAAAACTATTTATGTGTAATACTGGAGAGACTGCGTCATTAGATCTCGGTTGTCAGAATGATGCCGCGTGCCAGGCTGGCACGCCGCGTCACCTGGACAACCGAGTTCTAAACTCTGGCCGCGGAAGCCTAAGACATCAGACTGTGTCATTCTGTGCACCATTAATTTCTTATTATGTTCTTCCTGAATGTCTTCCACATTCGAAAATAAATCACAAGGATTTTGAGGTGGGGGGGAGGCACTCACGCCAAAGGACCTGCCACTGCGAGACTTGTAAAAGAAATCCATCCGAACGACATATTGCTTTTGATTGACTGATTTATTAGTGATTCCGGAGGTGTCATCTGCCAAGGTCATTAGGACCGTAAGTGTAGGGCATGTTTCATTTTTCTCCATTTCCTCGGTGATCTTCGTCCGCTGGATGATGAGATCCGGCGTCGACTTACTGGTCGGGTCGCGCGGTTTTCCCCAACCAGTTATCTCCCACCAGGCACCACCTCAACAGCGACAAGCTCTCAGCTCCCGATTGGTCTCCCGACATGTGTCATAGTGCAGTGCATGTAAGTGTAAAGGTGTGTGAGTAAACAATGAGTATAGAACAAAGGGGAAGGGAAGTTCGCGAACGGTCAGTGGCCCGTGTGGTAGGATACTGCTCCGGCATTCGCCTGATATTCATCGGAGAAACCACGGAAAACTACTGATCAGAGCAGCCGGTCACTAAGATTCTCCTCCGGACAGCTACTGAATTCGAGCTAGTTACGTACATAGTGCGATATTTATAACTCTGCCTCTCGAGCCTCTATCGCCACGATGAAATATCACATGGCATTTCCCGTCTTTCTCGGTCCAGCAGCTAGAAGTGGCATGATCGCAAGCATTGCTTGATACGGTCACAATCATGCGAGACCTAGCGGCACAACCGAGACGCGAAGTACCGTGACATATTCCATTGTGAAGACGGGCTTTGAGAGGCAGAGTTAGAAAAGTCGCAGTATAGCCCTGCCACCGTCGGGACTTGAACGTAGGGTCAGAGGCATCGGTTGATGCTGTATGCCCGGTGGGGCAGGTGGCTGCTGGCGAGGGCTGCGCCGAGAGGCCGGAAGGGCCCGCGCGGCGCTGCGCCACGTGGGGAGGGAGCCCGGCGCGCAGGTGGCCCGATGGGCGGAGGCTTCATGCATGCATGCAGCGCTTCGCGGAACGGCGCGAGCCGGCGCAAAACAAAACGGCGCACAGGCGCCGGAAGGGGAGCACGCCACGAGGCGGCGCGGTGCGGGGAACGCAGGGTGGGGGCGGCGGAGGGGGGCTGTGGCGGGGGTGGAGCGAGGGCGGGGCGACAGGGGGAGCGGGGTAGCGAAGGTGGGGGCGGTGGTGGGAGGGCATGGAGGGGGTTGTGGCGATAGCGGCGGCGGCTGGGAGGGCGTCGGCGGGGGCGGCGGGGGCGGCAGCGAGGGCGGCAGGGGCGGCGGGGCTGTGGCTTATGCGGCGGGGGGGCGGGGGCGCAGGCGGGGACGTGGGGGGGGGGCGGGGGCGTGGGCGTGATGGGGGCGCAGGCGAGGGCGGTGGCGTGGGGGGGCGGAGGCGGCGGGAGCAGAATCGGGGGCGGGGAACCGCTTCCGGGCTGCCGCCGAATATGCAGATTTGCGCTCTGCCATGCCGTGTGCGCCACACCCGGACGCGGAGGGGTCAGCAACTAGAAAGCGAGGCGGATACATCAACCATATCCGCTTGGCTATGCCGTGGATGATGGTCGGCGATAGCGGAAATGTGTCCTGGAAAGTTTTAGTGAAAATGTTTTGCAGCAATTTGCGAAGACGATTTAATTTGATAAAAATGTCTGTTATTCGTGTAACTGCAAACTTTTGTGTGCTTAAAATCTCGTGTAGTAAATGAGTGTGGACAATAGCAAGTTCGGTGGAAAGCCAGCAGAGTTCCAAGTTCGACGTTTTCTCTGATACGATTATACGCCATTTTAAAAAGAATGTATTTTGAATGCGTCAACTGTTTGCTCGATAGAATTTGAAGATTTATTTCTTAATTAATATTAAATGTAAGAACTAAATGTGTACGAAATTGGTGAATTCTTACAAAATTACTTATTTATTTACTGAATATTGTATTATTTTTGTGAGCAATTTCCATATCATAAATACAATTCATGTCTGGATTTAAAAAAAAAATTCTTATCTGAATAGTTCTACGATCTAGCAGCAAAATACGACAACCACATAAATGCACTTTGAGATCGTTCTCTGATAGTTTTTCGAAACCAACCAATGATACTAACAAAAAACAGAGGGCGGACAGATGGTGAACAACATTCACGGAACAATAAGTCACCTCTAGCAGGAAGACGATGTGATGAAGTTTCACCCATTTTCAGAGAGTCCTTTCACTTCCGCATAATCTCAACTTCATCTCTTTTTCTGAGTGCTTCTCGAGGTTATGTTACTGTTCATGGAAATGATAGCTGCTTTTGTAAAACAGGGCCAATTCAGAAATAAACTACCAGCACGTAACGAAACCTGTACAACCGCAGAGCGGGGTCTTTCTTGGAAGTTGCAAATTTATGTGGGAAGCCAAGACAACGCTGGCAGAGTTCATCTTAGACTCCTCCCACCAAATCCGTTACATCTGGAACCGGAAATACCAACGAAAGTAGAACGACGGCCCATAGAGCGTGTGTGTTTCAGATGAAGAAATATTTGCGCAAAGCGCCTTAGTTGTTAAGTAAAAAATACATTATTTACATTCTAGTTAAGTATATACAAGAAAAGACATCACAAGCATTCAGAGTTCTGTGAAACTAAGTATGTGCGAGGTTGTACACTTGACAGTGTGGCAACTGTGTGAGTCGCACCCATGATTCCTTCATTTGAACCAAATTCATTTCGCACATATTTGGCATCCTAGTAATAATATAATAATAACAGAATAAATATAATATAACAGAATATTTATTAATATATATATATATATATATATATATATATATATACATAGAGAGAGAGAGAGAGAGTCAAATAAACACTTCCGGTTGTAGCGTTATCTATACTGCGATTTTTGTAGGAAGAGCTCTCAAGGCCACTCAAATCCCATCTTCGCGATGGAATATGTCACGGTATTTCGCGTCTTTTCTCGGTCTTGCCGGTAGAAGTCGCATGATCGCAAGCACTGCTTTATACGGTCGCGATCGTGCGAAATCTAGCGGAACGACTGTGAATGATACGAAATGCCGTGACATATTCCATCGCGAAGATGGGATTTGAGTGGCCTTGAGAGCTCTTCCTACAAAAATCGCAGTATAAATACCGTTTCTAAAAATCCACAAAAAAAGATTATAATAATTAAATATTAATCAACTTTTACACAATTGATGTCCTATCCATAACACTGACTTCCTAATATATATGAGAGTTTTTTACGGCTGACGCCGCATCTCGCTTCCCGATCTCCATTTTTCTCTATCATCCCAATCTCCTTCCTGCAGTCCTCTGGCAGCCACCGCGTCCTGTACATCTTGGGCCCAGCTTCTTGGTGGTCGACCCCGTTTCCTTCTCTCGGGAGGAATCCATTTCCATATTAATTTAGGCCATCTAAACTCCTCCATTCTTTCCAGATGACCATACCAGAGGAGGCGTTTAGTTTCAGTTTTGTCGATAATATTTCGTTTAACGCAGATAATATCCCTTATTCTCTCATTACGCACATGTTCCAGTTTGGAAATGCTACTGCTTCATTTCCAAAAATCCATTTCAAGTGCAAGTATGTCTCGTTCTCTTTTATTCAGTTCCCAAACTTCTGCACCGTAGGTAGTAATACTTTCAACCACTAAGGAGTAAATGATCCGCTTTGTTCTTTTTTTTATTTTGTCATTCCACAGAATGGGGTTTAGTTGCCGTATCGCTCGTTTACTTTGTCCAATTTTATTATTAATGTCATCACTGCTTTTACCATTACATGATAAAGTGAACCCTAAATATTTAAAAGTTTTACAACCTTTAATTTTTTCACTCTCTGTCTCTATATCTTCCAGCTCGTCTCCCTCTTTCAAATGCTCAGTTTTAGACATATTAATCTTTAGGCCCCATTTTTCATATTCGTCTTTCGGAGCATGAAGCTCAAGTCATCCATATCCCCGGCCACGATGACCTGATCGTCGGCAAAGAATAGGGTATACATAATTTCACCACCGACTGGAATGGCTATACCACTATATTTCCTCTTCCACTCTCCTAGGGCTTCCTCTAAATAGATCTTAAAAAGTGTCCGTACCACAGTACATCCCTATCGAAGGCCCTTCGTAACCAGGAATTCTGAGGAAATATATATAATCTTATATATTCTTCTTATAAAAATAATAATAATACAAAATAATTACATTTAATATAAACATATTCTGAAAACCCTTATAACTGATTTCTTCTACTTTTAAAATTTTTGACATTCTCAAGCAAAGTCTTCAGCACCGCTGCAGGTAAATTGTTTCACACTTGTAATGCTGAATTTTCTATTGAAAATTTACATACATCTGTTCTCTGTTTTCTGTGGCGAATTTTCGAACAATGATATATATTTTAACATTAATATAAAAGTATAATAAAAAACTAAGAACAATAATGCCGATTTTCATCTATTTCACACTGTCCTGAAGTCTGCTAAACCTGTGACAGTAAAGAACAATGGGAAGGAAGACAATATTGTGTTGCAGATGTATTCAAGAAGCATTTACTCGCATGTACTTTCTGGGATAAAGTAAAATAAGTTAAAAACTTCTTAAATATCAACATTTATTTTGTAATTGTGAAAACCAAACCGTTCTCGTCATGGTAAAAATGTAGCCGCAACCAATAACAAAGCGATAAAAATCGTTTCCCTAGTGAGAACGAAATCTAAACCTGATTTTTTTCATTAAAAAATTTCTGGAATGAAAACCGAATGAAACATTATCGAATTTTACAGGATCTTCTTAATTTTATCAAATTGTCGATATCTTTTTCAGGCATTTTTCAAGTTCGTACTTCCAAAAGATAAAGTAGGTACTATTTTCTTTGGTTTCATGAGATACTTCGTACAGAAAATTTGTTATCTATTTTTCCTTAATTCTTCAAAATTATGTGGTAGGATTTCACCAGAAGTTAAAAAAATATTAGTCACGCTTTGGGATAAATTCAAAATAATATTAGAAAATAGAGGTTTTCAGGTATAGTGTGCACCTGTGCCACAATATTTTTGCTAATGTCTGCCGAGTAAATCAACTGAACTGCTTCGGTCACAGGGTTTGAACAACAATTAACATGGGACTTTCTGTACAATATATTTAATAAAACTGTAAGAAAATATTTTGAATTGTTTCAAATCTAAAAACAAATGTGTATCAAAAACCAAAAACCAAATGGAACTATTTTATCAACCTTTTCCGAAAGCTTTTGGTTGTTTATATTTTTCCGGAAAACTACATTTTAAAGGTGCCTGACCAACACTGCCTATGTTGGTCTAGAATGAATTCTAGTCAAATCGACCTTGACATTTTGCCGTAGTTGAATTTATTTCAATTACTTTTATAATAATGTTCAAATGAAAATATTTAAACATCATATCAGATAATTTGAGGCCAAAACTTTGTAAACAAAAAAATAACACCTCAATTTCGTGATTAATTAAAATGTATATGTATGAATGCCTGAGAGGAGAGGGAGTGGAAATGGACATTACTTGACACTAAGACACGGAACGAATTGTGGCCATTGGCGTGTGTTAATGGGGAGCAGGGGGCCATTTACTCCCCGAAAATTTTGGAAGTGGCTGCGTGTCTCGTAATATTTTTTTATTTTCAAAATATATTCAATCCCTCATTTTTCTCTTTTTTAACGTGACAATTTGGAGACGTGTTACACGTCAAGCCACCTGGCAATCTGTACATGGTTCATCATAATATTGGTTGAATTTATTAATCGTATCATTAATTATATAATTTCTTTCTCCGAAAAATGTTTTATAAATTTACAAGTGAAATATGACATATGCAGTAAAGCATGGGGCATAAACATGTACTTTCCCTCTTCTGGTTTTAGACTGCGCATGCCTATGATACCGGGCCTTCAAGGAAACTGCATGACCTTCAAGGACACTGCGTGACCTTCAAGGACACTACTGCACCTTCAAGGACACTACAGCACCTTCAAGGACACTACACCACCTTCAAGGACACTACACCACCTTCAAGGACTGTTGGATATTGAAGGACACTGAATCAATTTTCAAAACTGACACGAAATAGCGTCATCTCCATCGCTAAGCATCGATTCCTAATCCGAAGTTGCGGCGCGATCTACGCTTTGGCGTGGGGCGGCGTGTCTACTGCGGCGGCGGCGGAGGCGGCGGCGGCGGCGGTGGCGGCTTGTCGAGGCGAGTTGCGCCTTCTCAGAAGCATTTGCGCGGCCGCTCGCCTCACTTCACCTCGCCCCTCCCACCCCCACCCCACCCCACCCCACCGCATCGCGTCTCCTCACCTCGCGCCGCGCCGCCCCGCGACCGCCCGGCTGCTCTCTGCCGCCGGTGACGCATCGCCATCGCCACCGCCAAGCCGCCGCCGGCCTTATTTACGAGCGGGACGCACTGCATCAGTCAGAATGTGCGCGCTGCCCCAGCGGTAGGAAGAAAGCCACTGCACTTGTCCCTTCCGCTCGTTGAATTATCGCTGGCGCCGTTTGACACTTCGGAGAACCGTCTGTGCTTGTGCCTGATAGTCTCCGATTGGGCGATAATTATCGGGCACCTGGTAAAACGTATTTGTAAAGCTTTCATTCGCATCTAGTCAGAAAAACTTGCGTAATCTTCAAAATGCAGACGAATCTAATCTTAGTTTCTCATTTCAATCAATACTAGTTTCAAAGAAGATTTTGAAGAACATGAAAAGTTAAATATACATAATGTTCTTTTAGAGATACTGATTTGGTAAAGCGTATCATCAAGGTACTTCTGTATATCTTTTTTCGGTATCTCTTATTCACTGTACTTCGTCTTACGCATCATTTCTCATTCTTTTATTATCATTGTTTTACGTCTTTCTTCGTCTTCCAGTCATTTTTATCCTTTTCCAGAAATTTCTAAATCATATTTTCTGATAAGTTCTCAACTCAAGATCTAACAATTTTATTCAATTTAGATGTTTCTTCTGTGTTAACAACAGTACGCTTCAGTTTTATGCACAAGCCTTCACAGAAAGCAGTATCACCATCTAGAGAAGAACTTGGCATTCAGCAGCAATGCTCCGTCTACAGTGCGTGCTTGGTGTATTTGCCGATAGAAAAATCGGAAAGCGAGTGGTGAGGACGGCAACATTAATGTCATCTCCGTGACGCACAACCGATACTCGTACGTTCTCTACTTCCTTTGCGAAGTCTGATGAATGTGAACGCACCTTTGCGGTTCCATGTGTGTAAACATGTTCTCTGTGCAAGTACAATGACTCTGTGCAGTTTGAGAGAAAGTCAAACAAAGACGAGTGGCGCGAATAGAATCCCCTCCATGGCATCGTGTGCAGTGGCGGCACGTGACTCAAAGTTGGTTGTTCGCAAGAAAAACTAAGCTGGAGAGGTTCACAAAAAACATCGTTGGGAATACCCAGTTTTCTCCGTGAACGATTACGGCTGTTCCGGAAGTATTGCGGATCTGCAGTATTTTATTTGTATACTTGAATGCCAATCTAGTCCAATACTAGTTCCAATGTCCAATACTAATCTCTCAGCATAGTCTTTCAGTAAGCCCTTCAGTATAGTTTAACTAGTCAGGAAACACTTAATCCGACACGGAGGATATAAATCGCCAATTTTACACTTTTGTCAAATGAACAACTCTTGAATAACTATTGAAATACGAACGTTTTCAGTTTAAACATAAGTTGACGTAAAAGGTTTAATTTAACAGTTTAATCCAAAACGTTTATAAAATAACAAATCATTGCTACGTTCGATTAACAGTTTTTTTTCTGAATCCCTACCGTATTCAATTTTTCCTGTCCGTCTAATGCACACGACGGTAGCTAACTGGTCGACAGTCCGCTAGTATTCATCGGTGTCTTCAAAGATCTGGGCTCGTGGAGACGCGCGAAGATAGACAGGTTGCCCTGGGCGACAGTATGCTGTCCTGGCTCTGTTCATGGCGGGGATAAAAATGATGCCCCACGCGGTGACACGATGTGTAACACCTTTAGCGTGAATTTTAGCGCGAAATTTTGTGCAATTATAAAATAGAAATATGTATTGAGGGGTTATTTGAAGTGAAAAAATTATTCGTTCCATATATTTATTTATTTTTGTTTATTTATTTATCAAGAGTGAAGATAATGCATGCCTCAGCTTATTAATTTGATTTTCTCTTTCAATGAATCACGATCCACATTAGGGTTGTTTAAAACGTTTACTCTATATCACATTTTTACACTTAACCTCAGGGATACACTTTTCTAACGTGGAAGACTTACATCTTCAAAACATTACTTTTATTCGTACCAATTCAGAATAAAAAAATACACGTCCTCTACCACTTGGCTACACAAACATTCTGATATCAATTACAGGAGTACAAGTGCAAGAAAAATATTTCAATTAAGCCAATTCGTATCCGATATAATTGGAGATCACACACAATTAAATTCAAATACAATATAACTCATTATTAGCATACGACTACACACGACTGTTTTCTGCATTGTTCTGCGCTTTTTCGCGGCGACAGTCGATTGTCTTCAGCATTTTCTGTCTAATGTCCCGTCTCAAAACTTGAAATGTAATCGGCAAGTGATTCAGGACAGTCCACTGTCCTATGAATTGTCTTCCACAATGTCCCCAGGTGTCAACACGATCCCAGTTAGCTGTCCACGTGACTTTCTGCCAGCTAGATGTCCTCGTGTAAACGGTTCTTATGATCTTGTCGACGTCCCGCATAGCACGTCGCGTGAACAACGAAGAGATCCGCAGGTCATTCGACAGCTCTTCGGTCTGACTGCTCTAACCCTTTAGGTAGTCGTTCACATATTCATCACTTCGAGAATTTAGTTTTACCAATTTAGAAATATGTGTATGCTTAGGAGTTGTTTTTATATTCACTATGATTATTTTATTTATATTTTTCTATTGTTTAATGAAATAACGTTAATAATGTTGAAACAAATTTGCACGTCTGGTAATTTGAGAAATATTTAATCAAGTAAAAAAGAAAGAACTAAGAATAGTGCAATATTTATGCAGCAATATTTGATGTGGCAACATACTGCAATCAACTAGACAGAAAGACATCAAAGTCGAGATGACAATAGCATGCAGGAGGTGAGAGACGTGAATAGAGAAATATGGAGTACGTATGTACGGCATAACAGAATGGCAAAAGATAACGCCAAACAAATTGAGTAATACCCGAAATAAGAAACAAATATATTTTTATATATCTGTAATCACAGTAACGGGAAGATAAACTTTACATTGGTACAGAAAAGCACTAAGGCACACACAACTTATGCATTATTCACATAATAACTTACATTTAACCTGTACTAAATTTACATTAAATCATTTAAAAATAAAATATGAAGAATTATTACCAACGAAAGAAACTGCATTACGAGTAATACTATGCATGAAATTATCTTCTAGTCTTACAGAAATGTAAGGCATTTGAAGGTGAGAATCAGTTCTGAACTCGGGTTTTTAAAGTTACTGAGCGGAGCTGTTTTGAAAGTACTGTTTCAAGTACGGTCGTATAATTGTGGCACTTTGAAGAAATTTAGCAGTGCCAATGAGTATTGAAATGCTCCATTTTGCGTCAGGTAATGTATTCCATAACGCACAATGTAAATGAAAAAACATTTTATTGAATAAACAACTTCTGATCAACACTTCCAAATTACCAACGAACAGTTAATAATATTTCGTGGCAAAGCAGTAAGTGAATTCGCAAGCAACACTCAGAACAGTCCATAACACAGCTTGTTTGTGCTTCAGATTGACGCCATTTTGTTATTGTTAGTAAATACTCGTACGATGTGTGCCATGTGAACCCTGATGTCCTTCAACTAATTCTGTTTGCAAAAGCAGTATGTCAATGTTATCCATAACGGACAAATAGTTTGTTTCATTTCACACTACATGCATCCACACTACATGCACACTATCTACATGCGTGAATCCGATTCATACACATTATACCGTACTCGTATCGACATCCATTTTTCAAAATGTTCATGCAGATCTAGGTTGCCAGAATTCCCTTTATAATTTTTCTTCGTTACGACTATAATCTTTACAAGAAAGCTTAAGTGGCATTTTTCGAAGAGAATTCATTTTCTATGGGTTTAACTTACTTCTAGAAAGCTGATTTTACAATCTGCTTTACGGCTTTTGTGCAAGATTCTTCTGAAGGGCAATTCAGCTCTCGACTTCCATTGTCTTCTTACAAAGTATCTCCCCCATAAAATATTTTTAAATGATAAATCTGTATTACATATTTGGGTACATGATATGTGTAATGAGATTACTGCAAATATCGGCAAATATTTAATGCACAAAAACTGGTAGTTGTGAATATCTATTTGTTAGAACGTTATCATGTGAACACTAATGTATTTTTCTTTTACAAATACTAAATACCTATCACATGAAATAACTTAATGGTGGTGAATTTATTTCTCTATACTCTTTATTGCAGAGGCCATCCGGCATTAGATTGTTCACTATAGGCTGTCTTAACTTCAGAGAAATTAACTTTAGAACACGAAAAACATCATGTAATCCATTCATTAAAATTATCTCTTGCATCAAATGAAAATTTTAATCAGTATACGATTTCAATTTTCCTTTCTATAGTATACTGATATATTTTACTGTAACACATAACATTTTACTGTAACACTGTAAACATTTGCAAGTACATACGCTACATTTCCTCTTCACACGTGACCGCAGAATGGTGCTTGCCACACCATCTCCAATCCAATCAAATATGTACATCGTACATCTGTATGTGTATCGAAAATAATTTACATTACAACAGTGACGAACGTTTCTTGTTAACACCTTCTTGGCCAACCACGCTCGTTGCTATCTTTTCCAATGTTCAACTAGGTGAAATAAAAGAGGGTATAGTAATTAACTATAGAAAACGTGCGATTGTCCTCCATACGTCGTTTTTTATCATTTTGATATTAAATAAATTAAAAAACAAAAACACCTTGGAATAGATTGTAGCCAACAAAATGGTGAGGTCCTCCATCTCCCGCTTGGGCCAGGCTAGCCATGTATACGTAACCACAATCTTTTAAAATAATTAACATCATCTAACAAAATTGCCTGGTAAAGAGAAAGTCATTGAATTTTGTGGCATTCGAGACAGAATTAATAAAGATAAGAAATGACATATTTAACGAAGTGTGAAGAATGGTATCGCAACAAAGTCATCACAGGCATTACTTGTAATAATAGTATAAAGCTGAATCATTTTAACCAATAGAACTCGTCAGAAAAAGAATCCTGGAGAGTGAAGACTCAATACTACTAAAGAGTACGCACCTTAGCTAGACGAGCATACACACGGAGCAAATTTGCATACTACTTAACAAAGATACACGTGAGATCTCACGCTAATTCATAAGAGTAAAATCTTGGCTTTAACTTTTCCAAGAGAGTAGTGAAAAGTGATACTGACGCACGAAACATATGTTTTACATAACAGAAGCATGTATTAATAATTTCACATGTGCCCACCTCAATTTAAAAGGATCTACTTCAACCAAATACACTTTCTTAATTTTCAGCTTGTTGTTTGAAAGAGAGATATTGTGAAGCCGCTTTTTTCAGGTGTCATTCAAAAGTTGCAACTCAAAACTGCGTCATAATGAAACGGCATGCAGAATTTTACTACAACTTTGTTAATAAGTCATTTGTACCTACGATCCTCATGGCATCTAAAGAATACAGAAAGAAAGGCAGTAAATAAAACCCGAAATATTTCGTATATATTCAATTAGATATTTTACTATTCATCATGCGACATTTCCAACATAACGAAATGAAAACAGCCCGTGCGTTTTCTTTTCATAACAAGATCAAAGTTTTCTCATTATCACAAATCTGTCGCCAACTTTGTGTTGAATAACAAGAGGTTAGTTCACATTAAAAATAATCTATTTATGGAGTTCCATCCGGGAAAATTGGTCGCGAATGAAATGCACGTGTAAGCAGTTTTCCGCGGTTCCCTGTCCTGCATCATAATTCCTCCCGCTGTGCATTAAAAGGCACGCACGCCGACACGTGCGCGAGGTCAAGCGATGCTATCGCCCCAAGTTGCTCGTCCCGCGGGCCTCGGTGGGGGAGGGCGGGCCCACAGCGCGGACCATCCGACCGGACGTACGACAGGTCTGACCGCGTTAGCAGACTTGTGCCCTTTGCTTAGGGGTTCTCTATACTTAAAAAAATAGTAATTTATAGATGATAAATTCGTAAAAAGATATTCATAATTTCACTTTTTTTAATACTTACGTACACACGGAGTAATACGGATATACCTGGTGGAGGGATACTATTCCGTCCGTCCATCCGTCTGTCCATCCGTCTGTCCGTCCGTCTGTCCGTCCGTCTGTCCGTTCGTCTGTCCATCCGTCTGTCCATCTGTCATTCCATCCATCTCTCCATTCGTCTGCCCCTTTGCCTGCCCATGCGCCCGTCCGTCCGAATCTCCGTCTGTCCGTCCGTCTGTCTATCTGTCCGTCAGACTGTCCATCCGTCAGCCTTTCAGTCTGTCCATCCATCTGTCCGTCTGTGTGCAACTCTAGCACCTAAACTGTTTGCAGGATTTTTTCAAAATGACTATTTGTAGATTCATTTATTTGTTGATAATGGTGGTAGTTTTCTCTTTATATTGTCTAAAATATGAGCAATTAAAAAAAAATTCTCAAAAAGAATCCATTTTACGTTTAGTGCTAAATATTCTAAATAACATGACATAAGCACCATTTTTTAAAACGGAGTCCCACGTATTACATATTCTCCTATTTAGGCAAGTCCTTTCGCACAGATGTTCAGCTGTTCACGTTTTGACACAGTCAAGGAGATTTCATGTACCTCGGAAAACATCCGTGCATTTGGGGTTGTCTAAAAACCAGGGGGGAAATGGTCACAGGTGTAAATGCATGTACCTGCGTTATATGAAATTTTCGACCTCAGGGAAAAAGGGGATAATTTTCGATCTCTCCTCATGGACTAGACATTCTGAGACTCCCGTACATTTGACAAAAAATAATGGTAGGATGTTTTATCTTTTTACTTTCGAGATATTATCCAGTAGGATCTATTATGTTGTTAATACTACTGAAAATATAAAATATTAAACATTCTATTATTGCCAGTATAATTCATGTCGATAATGAGTTTTTTATGCCGTAGTATTAAGTCGAAAGTTGCTCAAGCTATTACATCTTGTCTGGTTTATATTAAGTTTGTATGTTATTTTACAAATAAATTATTTTACGAGATTTTCTCAAATGTAAGATCAACATTAATACTGAAATTTTTGCCACTCAAAGTTTACTTTTTACATGACTTAATATAAGATTATGATATGATTTAATATTCGTGTTAACAACATTAACAAACGTTATGAGTTGTACGAAGCTGTAATTATGTAATAAATCCATCTTTTCCCTCCGAACCGTTTAAATGTTGACTAGATGGATACGCGCAAAAACTCCACGCTTTGTAAATTACTGATTTAAAAATGAATATCTATTCTATCTGTAAATCACTCTTTTATAATGGCACCCAATTTGAAACGAGAAACCCATGAACTGTGTGTTACAGCATTGTAGGTAGTGTGTGAGATTAACTTTTCTAATATTACTATGCGTTGAGTTAAAATTGTTGAGAGAAGAAAATAGTCTCTTTAGTTTCATAGTGAAAGATTTTTCTTCGATTTAAATTTAAGCAGATTCCGGATTTTGGCTCGTTTCTGACCACTCATGGAATAACGTCACCTAGAAAAAATAAATCTCCAGAAATGTAATAGAATGTTAAAAAGATTTTGTAAAATACTGCTCAGGTAACATAATTCGGATTCCACGTGTCACTGTTTGTCCCCTTCATTTTGTCACAAGGCCCCACCTACTCTCCACATGTCCCTCGATTTCCCCAACTGCAACTTCTTACCCCTAACTTTTCTCCCCTAACTTTTGTCCTCACCAAACACGTAGCATGGCTGGGGAGTAATTCCGTATCCAGCAGAAACAGACATAGAGAGTTTAGTAACAATGACTTTTTTAGAAATTGTCAAAATCCGTCATCAATCCATAGCGTGTCTCTGATTCTACACGAGGTGCTGCCCTAACTATCCGAGAATTTCATTGTACCGGTCAAACCAGTAGCAGTACGACGTTGCGACGCTAGATGTATCAAGATACATGCCATAGATATTGCGATGCAAAGTTGCGACTTTTTTGGCGTATCCAGTTATGAATTAGTGGTGCATGTTATGACGTGTTTCAGGGATTCTGCGAATTGCCAAATGGATAACGTGAAGAAGCAATGGAGTTGCATGAAATTATGTTCCAAGTTAAAGCAAACTGCAACTGAAACCCACCGTATGCTGACAATGGCATTTGGTGAGAGTCCACTGAGTCAAGCAAGAAAATTTGAATGGTTCGGACACATCAAGGAAGGCCAAAAATCGCTGGAACACGATAAACATTCTGGTGGACTGTCACCAAGCACAACGCCGGAAATGATCATCAAAGTTCGTGAATTTTGCGTAGGCAGTTAGTCCCACCTGGTCAGGTTGTCAACGGGAAATTGAACTGCGAGGTTTTGAGGCGACTGTGGGAAAATTATCGGCGTAAATGAGCAGAATTATGGAAAAAGAAAGACCGGAGGGTGCACCATGACAACGCACCCGCGTACACATCCATCAATGTGAGGGAATTTGTGGCCCAAAGCAATATGGCAACGAAAACCCAACCCCCCTACTCACCAGCCCTAGCCCCGTGCCTTTTACGTGCTCTTGAAGACGAAAATCGTGTTGAATGGCCGACATTTTTACTCCACAGAAAATATCCAAGTAGAACCGCAACGAGCCCTGAACACCCTCCACCTTGAGAGCGTAGGCTTCCGCGGCCGGAGTCAGTCCTTCCATGGCTGTCCGGGAGACGCCGCGTCCAAGGCACAGGTGCCAACTTTTCGGCCGCCATGCTGCAACCTTCATCAGGGCGCAGTAATGGGCATTACTACGCCCTGATGATGGTTGCAGCATGGTGGCCGAAACGATGGCACCTGTGCCTTGGACGCGGCGTCTCTCGGATTGCCATGGAAGTACCCTCCAACTTGCGAAGGAATGTTCACAAAAATGGGAGAAACACTGAGACAGTTGCATATACACCAAAGATGTTACTTTGAAGGTGACGGGAGACATTAAGACGTAAGAATAGTTTTCTGATTTTTACAATGAAATTCTCAGATATTTTGGGTAGCACATCTTATACGTGAATGTGGTTATGTGTATACCATACAGACGCAAAAACTACTCAACCGATTTCGCTGAAATTTTCACACTTTGTTCTCATTTGTATCGGGAGCATTTAAAGAGTGGTTTGAAGTAAATCGTACTTGGGGCCGTTGCTTTTGCATAGCTAATCGACAAGGAGGGTTCTACGTCGTTCCCAGAGAACCTTGATTGAAATGCGATCTACAAATAGACTATCTTTTTGAACTGCACATCTCGCTTTGACTCATAATAAGGAATAACATTGAAGTTGCAATCAGAAAGGAGGGCCCCTAAACCAACATTATTCGAATATTGGTGGTGCACAACATTATTCGAATATTTCATATTTTATACTATAGTAAAGTGTAGTTTATACGTAGTTAAACTTCATTGAATAAATTGATTTTGAACTTGAATGGTATTGATTTAATGCACTGCAACAGTTAAGCATTGCCGGGTTCGCGAGTAATTTATACAATGGAATTATTATTTTTTTGATTATTTATTTTCTGTCACCCTAGAAACAGGTAGGTCATTGGCGACCACAGTTACAAAAATACGGTATTTACAAAAGTATACAAGGGTTACAATCACACACACACATATACATATATACATACATACATATATACAATTACATGAAACATAAATCTCTCAATTGTGAAATAAAATTTATCAGAAATTTATCAGAATTATCTTAAATTTCGTAAGAAGTTGAATAATCTTCATGTGGTCCGAGTAGGAGCTGAAGATACAATGAAGATCACTATTAATGTTGAGACTTTCTGTATCAGTCGTCATTGCATGGCAATCAACAATGAGTTGCTTAGTCGATACTGGGAGATTGCAATTTGGGCAAAGATCAGAAGTAGTCTTCTTCATCAGGCAGCTATAAGGTTAAAATGACCTATACGCAGTCTGGTTACAACCACTTGATGTCTTCTGCTAAGTCTAATTCATGTGAATTCCTCGATATTCTTCCTGAGTGCATGTAATTTACAAAGCAACATTTCACAGTTCCGGTTATTGAATTATTGTTTAAGGCACGATCAACAAAATGAAGGGGGCGCCTCGATTAACCCTTGGTTCCCTGAACGATGGAAAAAAATCAGTAAATTATTCCACAACTTTGTAATAATACACGAATAGGTACATAAGAAGCATCTATTTTTTTCACAGTTTTATTTTTACATCTTCATTGTTAAACAACAATGGTATTTGTAAGTACCTACAACCCACTAGATAACCACACTTATCACTATTAATTTTTTCGCTTATTATTTAATTTATAAGGTGATATTAAAGTAGCATCTGCAGTATACAGGTGAAATTTTGCACTAAAACAATAAGAAAAAAAATACAGAATCAGGATTCGCACCTATCCTCTTCTGGAAGACGCAACACAACATGACATGGCAACAAACAAATGAAGTGAGACGGGTATAAAGACTTAGAAATTGTAACTTATTCACCACACCAGAATGGTACTTCATAGTACCAACAAGCTGTAAGACTCACTGGCTCTCATATAGTAGTTATTAAATACGCATAAAAGAATGTGGTACTTGTGAGCCAACTAAGGGTTACGTTCCGAGGCACTGCGAGCGGGCGGGCGGGCGGGCGGAGGGGGGGTTTCGCACCGCACGCCGCTTAACCGCTCGCCGCCCTCCGTCAACCTTTTTACCGCGCGCCGCACCGCTCGGCCTGTCGCCGGCAGCGGCCGAACCCTTCCATCTTGCGCGGCGTTCCGTTGGCAGCCCTGGCGCGGCTCGAGCAAACAAAAAAAAGCAGGCGGGCGAGCGGCGGCGACGCGGCGGCGGTGGCGGCGGGTAGGACTGCGGGCGGGCAGGCGCGCGCGCGCGCGGCGACATCGCGACAACGGCGGGGACGAGCCGAGACGAGACGACGCGGACGAGGACGAGGACGACGGCGGGCGCGCGCGCCGCGGCGGCCGACACGCGTTTACACGGCGGAGGCCTGCGGGACGCACCGCTGTTCCACTGGCAGCGGTGCGCTTGCGCTGGGCACGCTGAGTCCGTCGCCCGTTGATGACCACGTGCGCGGCGCTGTGATGGCGCGAATGCCAATGGCGTAGCTCCAATTGGTGTCACCCCCCCATAAAATAAATATAAAAACAAATTTTTACATTATATATATTTTATACATTATTTAATAAAAAATATATTTGCACAGGACATTTATTTATAACATATTAAAAAACTGCATTTAATTCAGAAGTATTGAAATTAAATTTCTAAGAAACAATCTAAAACGAAGTAGAACTAATTAATAAGTGCATGTTTTTATAAAAATGTTATTTTTAAGTAAATCATTAAAATTATATAATTCCAATTATAAAGTTTTCTAATCGGTGTCACCCCTAAAATGGTGTCACCCGTGACGGACCGCTCCCCCCTGCCCACTCCTAGTTACGCCACTGGCGAATGCCACTCGGATGCCATGCCTGTTCGCGTTCTGGGATCATCACAGTTACTCAACATATTAGTTGTAATACAGTTCTTTAATGTACAAAATTGTAATAATATTTAATACCAGGTAGACAGAAGAATTTCCGCATTTTGCAACTCAATGTTTTAAATTTGGAAATACAGAATCAACTCATGAAAATACAAAACAAACTGCAATATCAGTGCATTTGAAAATACAAATTCTTCGTACATGAACTCTGAACTGTGCATTCAATCATACAGACATACACAATTTTCCCAATGCATTCGTTACCTTCTGTATTTTACAATATTACAAAACACTGAATACGCTAATTGTAATGAGTTTCCGACTGATGTGAGAATGAAACGACCTTCCTATTGTTTTTTTTTTCTTTCTTCAGATTCTCGATCCATTGGCTAAATGCACTTTGTTTTGCTTGTGAACATCAACTGTAGCTTTCCATCCACCCAAACACTACGAAGAATTTTTACTGTTTTCTAATAAGTAATTAAATATATAGTCCCCTATTGAGCCAAAATTCTAATAATGATAAGCATATCGACATTATTAACAAACGAGAATTCTCCGCCCGTGTGTTTAAATTGCACAGAATATCAAATTAATTAATTTAATTTTACATAGATTTCAAACTTCTACTCGTTTCTGACAACTAGTTCAAGTGAGTGGGCCCCTAGACTTCAAAAAATGTAATAGGCCAAAAGTTGTCATTTTGTAGATAACAGTCTAACACACTAAAAGATCGAGGGAGAATCGTTTCTACTCTTAAGTTATGCATGCATGAACAGTGTGATGTGTGTTGCGTGCTGCATGTGTGCATGATGATTTCACCGTTAAGTCATTTTTAGTCAAAATTCTGCTTTTAAATCAATGCATTTCTGAGTAACAAATCTCTTTCCAGATGTAGGAAATTTGGACGTACGTTTCGAAGTTTTTGTTTATATAATCGTCACATGATAAAAAAATAAAAAATACATCAAACCTATTAAGGTACATGCTGCAATATAAAATGTTAATAAATAAATTCTTTGTTTACTACATGATATAGTAATAAAAGTATCAAACATGGTTTTCAAATAAAGTGTTAACTTCGCTCCTACGTAGTCATGACAATTGATGTCAGCATATTGTTGTATATATTGTAATATATTGCATTTTTTCACCCATTTCAAATACTGAACTGTAAGTCTGTAAATGTACTATCATTAATAAAGACTTTACCTTCGTAATACGAGCGAATTACATCGTATTAACAAAAGATCAACATTAAATCCATAGATTCAACAAGAGAAACAAGAGTATATGCTTCTAAAATGTTGATCGTTTCGTATTACAATCGTTTACACGCATTGTTTTGATTTTGCAGTCAAATTATTCTTATCGGAAAATGATGTAAACGGCAAAGTTGACCATGGTTGTTCTCTAGGGGCAATATACTTGTATCAACTTGAAAGAAACAGTATTATTGCATAATATTTGTGTCCTCAACAGGTTTGAACATTTTCCAACAACATCGTGATAATTGGTTAAAATTGAACATTTGTCTCCCATCTCTATTTTTGCTCGAATTAGAAACACTATGAGAAAATGAAGGTGGTTGAATGAGGCCACGAATCTCAACAAAGATGACTGGCATCCTTCCTTAAGCTAAAAGGAACATAACATGCCAAAAGATTTCAGTTTTTCTAAACCAGCAAGTCCGGAATATACTACCTTTAAGAGATCACTATACCAAAATAACATCATTACTTCTTAGCATATAGAAACCTTTTCATATTATCAACAGTCACCAACTCGCAAGGCATTCTTTCTGAAAGAAACATCTGAGATCTCTCACAAACCAAGAAACATTTCTCGAGAAGCTTCACAAACGCTTCTCGCGAGTCAATGATTTAAGTTACAGCACAGAAGCTAAAGAAGAGAACGCTCAAAGGAAACTTTGTGACTTGCATTTGCTACCGAGTAAACAGGGCGCGTTCACTAACATCGCCGTGCTTATTCAAATGTACCACGACGTGAATCCTTACTTAAGAGCCTTATCTCTGCGCAGCAAATCCAAAACGACCGAAGTCAGGCGCACATCTATGGTCCTGAATTACTAATAAATAGCGAGGATGTGTATATACATGGGTCAAATATTTCAGAGACCAAGTTTCAATATCAAAATAAAAAAAACTATATGGCTCCGTATATCCTTTGTTTCAGATATATTCAAGGATTTTTCTCCGCTCAAATTTTGTGATATCTTCTCAACCTTGAACCACAGTCTAAAAATATCTTTAATCGTTTCAGAACTACTAAATAATTATTTCCCATATAGATTTTCGTGATGTCTTTTTATTTATTTATTTACGCCAAAAACAGTTTAAAACGGAGTGTGACGAGCTTTGGGGAGAAGTACACGTTTGTTTTGTTACAGTTTTGAATTCTGTACACGTTTTCATAATTCTGTGATCTCTATCCTAATCCCTATTCTAGTCGAATTTTGAATACAGAAAAAAGAGCGTTTTTTTTTTCAAGTTTTCTTGACAAAATATTCACTCCTATATAATAAAATATATTTTCAAAGGCAAATTAGCTATAAATTTGTGCATTTAACCTGCATCATGTACTTCATGAAAGAATAATACTTTTTGCCGCGACAATACGGGGAACGTTAATTTAAATAACTATATTTCCCACTGAAATTTAGAAGACGTGCACAAATAATGAAGTTACATTTATATCCAGAAGCAAAACAAGGGGCCATCTCAGCATTTGTTCAAAGGATCAGGGAAACTGGACGAAAAACCTGATCAAGACGGAAGTTTTCTCGTCCAACCACAGTCTTCTAATACACCGAACGTATAATAGGGAAGCCCTGGCGGCTTGGCTTATTGGTTAGCGTGCTCGCTTTCCATGACGCGACCCCAGATTCGATTCCCGGTCGGGGCAAAAGTATAGAATGCGTTTTCCTTGCAATGTCCCAGTATATGTTACTGTGTGATGATGCGAAAACTCACTTCTTAGGCTGAGAAGGCCAGTTACGGCGTGGAATGTTCTCGTGCTAACCACACGAACCCCCTTGACCCATGAGGCTGTAAGGCCGGGACGTCGCTGGCAAGCCCAAGCTCGCAAGCGGGCTGTTCCGCTAAGTACATACATAATAGGGGAAGAATTTGATGATATTCACATTTTTTAGGATAAGCCATGAAGATTGTTTGGATTAGAGCTAAGTTTGATTTTCGTTTGAAAAAAAAAATTATTGGCGGTTTTGCATTAGCCATACATCAGTGCGCGCGTGGAACTATATGCAGAGACAGCCTTCAGTCTAGTCATATAGTGCTCAAAAAGGGCAAATAGCGAAAAGTTTTGGGGAAGGTTTGATATTTGGTTCTTATATGTTTTTTGGGTCGCTTGAGTCGTCAAATATCAGGTTTGTTAATAAGAATTTTGTCTGAAAACACGTTCTCCAAGCACAAAACATGTAAAAAATTGTCTTTTTTCAGTGTTTTAAAAAATAACTGAAATTAAATTCATTTTTTTTGTAAAATATTGGCTTTTCCGGAAATCAAAGACGATATAATTACTTCTATTTAATAGAAGCAAATGGTGTGGTGTTTACGACATTGGAATCGTTATAGAAATAGATATAAGGCGTTGTTTTGTCGTGTTTATTTTGCTTTTTCTATCGCATTGCGGCCATTTTCAATGCTATTTCCTGACACGTAAGTAATTTTCTTTTATCCGCATCTCTTCGCAGAGTTCTCACGAATGTAAATCTCTTCATGTTTTCAAAGTTTCAAACACTATGCCAAACTATGCCAAACAGAGCGCCGTTCGCACGGAGGAAGTCTGGAAATTGTACCGCCAGATGCAATTCCAATATCGAGTTAAACAGTGATTTCAGGGCGACCATATCAATTCTTTATTTTCTATTCCTGACGGAGACGCTCTATCCGCAAAATATCTTTCGATAACTAATCCTTACACCGGAAGTGAAAACTTGCACAAAAAAACAAGTTTCGATGTTGCTCCAGTTGCGAAAGTTAACAATACATTTGCGGATGCGCAGTAAATTATGATATAGAAGTTATTCCACGTTATGAGGAAGAACAATTTTTCAATTGTTATAACGACCGAGTAATTGTGGTCCACCATAGGAATAATTGGAACAATGGCTCCATGAATGACAAAATACTGTAACTGCAATAAAATAATTGTAGATAATAATAAACTATATTAAAATAAGTGTTTACTCTTCGAAGAATCAGTTTGTAGAAAGCGCTGGTGGAGAGTTAAAAAGTATTGAGTATAAACAGATATTTGAAAACCGAATAAGCAAGTGCAAATAGCTTAATAAAGGTAAGTTAAGTTACTTGCACAGAATAAATGTCTTAGTTTGCACACATTGCATTCCAGACGTTTCACCATGCAGATATTCTATGCATGTTTTTTTCTCATCATGCCCTCCATTAATCCATCTAATAGAATGCTTTAGGATGTAGGTATTGTAATGACAAAGCCAGAGATTATCTCATGATTCATCATATACTTTTCAATTTGTATTGAGCCTCTGGTCATTTAAAAAAAAGAGTATTTATCTTTTGGTCTTTCCAACTTGCTTGTCCAGTCGGGAGCTTAGAGCTTGTCCCGGCAGGGCCGGTGCCCCGCTGGTAGGAGATACCTGCTTGAGGAGAAAACCCCGCTAGTCGCCGGTAGGTCGGCGCCGGATCTCGTCATCCAGCGGGGACACATCACCGCCACATCCCGATGAAAAACACGCACTACACTTATGGGACTAATGACCTCTGTAGTTGACGGGTCCGAAATCACGAACAATCAATCAATCAATCAACCAACTTGCCTTCACGTCTCCTACGTTTCATATGAGACTGTTCTGTAATATCAGGAAAGACACTCAGCCTACATTCACTAGCTGAACTGTTTAGGCAATTTTGACTGTACTCTATGTATTGTATTTTCACACTGGCGTCATATCTAATTCCCTTCGGATATTTTAGTTTCTCTTCTGGTTTCGTAGTTTGCCACCAGAGAATGGTTTGAGCAAACGCACTGCTGTCGCTTCTATTCGTTGACTATTTCTTAAATTATCAGGAATGATTTAAATACGACATAAAATATTCTCAGGGAACTTCTACTCTAATTTTACTGTCTAACAAATGCTTTACAGCACAAATTTTGTTTAGAATAAATGTCAGAATGCACTTCTCCCCTAGCATGTCTCACACAATTTTTGGTTTTTGACGTGAAATATAAAAATTAAGTGCTGTTTGTTAACAATATCTTTTCAGTTGTACTTTCTAATAATAAAGAAAAAATATTTTAGAATGTGAACAACTCTGTATTATTTGAAAAAAAAGTTTCATAAATTGCCAACACCATTTCATCTGCACACAAAGTAATGCGTTTTGGTCTTTAACGTTCTCAAGAACATCATGTTGGTGGGGTAATACAATTGTGTACTGCATTCGTAGCATCTCGTAACCCATGTTATACGCCCTTGTCTTGTGTTTGTCGTAGAAATACGCTTTTTCTCTGCAAACAGAAGCAACACACCCGGCTCAAAGCTTGAATCGTCAAAGCAACTCTTTTTGCGGTAGCATAATTTACACATCCAAGTGGTTCTTGCCAAGAGACACCAATTTGTATGGTCATCACATACTTAATCGTCTTGATCTCAACTTCGCTTTTCAAGATAACAAAACACGTAGACTCGTCTTGTCGCATCTGTCTTAGTTTTTATGTTGTGATACTAAAGACAAACATGAAACAGTATATTTAATTAACCACAATGCTATATTTATAAAATAACGTAGTTAATAATTTAATAGAAATAGTTATGCATTTATAATATATTTTAATAATTATTACCGAGGTCACGTTCCGCCAGAAATCAAGCCCTTATTAACCACAAATGCAAAGAGTATACGTATTAATTGAGAAATAAATACCCATACTTCATAGTTCCTACACAGACTGCAGCTAGTATTATTGCTAAATAATGTGTCATTAACACGAGTATGAGACTGAAGACTGGTTCATAATTTTTTTTTTAATTTCCCAATGTACATGTACGTCTACACAAAAATCAACAGTAGATAATATTCAATAGATAATAGCAGTAGATATATCATCGCATGTTTATCAATATTATTGATCAATCCACTAATAAAATCAGTATTGTGTTAATTTTTGTTTGAAAAAGTTTTGCAAAAAGATGAACAAATTTCATGAAAATGGAGTAAAATAGAAAATATACTTATAATAAGTTTCAAAGGGTGCATTTTAAGATTCTACGGCTGCCGTGGTACGCGCTGTGCTCGTGATAAATGTTTCTGGGGCACTCCGTAAGCAAATTTAATTGGTCCAATTTTAGAAATTAATTAACTACAATTTGGGCCTCTAGGATGGCTCATTCGCAGCGTACTGGTTTCTCGAGGTGTGGTCCCGCGCTCGATTCCCGATGGAGACAAAATAGAGTTGCAGTTTTCCTTGAAAATCTTCTCAGTTTCTGCAGGTGGGGAGGAAGTAAAGCTCAGGCAGGTGGAGTTTGCTAGTTGCGGTGATGGGTACACGTCATGTCGCCAAGTGTCTCATCTAGCTCCCAAACCTGGGAATTTAAATAGGCCCAGGCATGTGGGACACCGTTAGTTGGCCAGCACATTCGAACAATCGACCCAAAATACCAAATACATAAAATTATAATTTGAAAAGTTGCATTTTTGTTGTATTACACTCTGAGAGACGGTTAAATGTCTTTCCCTTTTGGTGAGGTCTTCAATGTTTCTTTAACTATATTCATTGTAGTGTTGTTGGAGACTGGCCAATTCTACAAAGGCGATTCTCAAATTTATTCTTCAAGAACATAAGGAAAGGAATCTTATAATAGTAATATTCAATACTCCGCTCCTTGTTTGATGACTTCTCAGAGGACCAAGTTTTGGTTGCCGGTAAGGGTTTGGCGAAGTGTGAATTTTCAGCAACAATTTCAGGTTATCCACTAGGAGGCGCTATCTTCTCTGACTCGCATTCAATTGTCGGTCTGTCAACTTACAATACACACAATACAACGCTTCAAACTCTTCGAACTACATTCAAAAGCCTTTCGTCTTTAATGTCATGGAAATTTTTTTTCTATAAAAGAAATTAGCGGATCACAAAATTTCATTTATATCTTGAAAGAAATGCAACAGTAGGGTGTTTACATCAAAAGATAGCTCTTCATGTGTCTCTATTAGCACGGAGAGCAATTTGAAATCAGTTGTCCGTCTACCACCGTGCGAGGTGAATGTAACATGTTTCCAACAGCGCTCTTATTCCAAGAGAGGCGTTCACCATTCAAGGAATGCCCGAGAATGTCTCAGGGAATTGGTGGAAGCTCATGGAATAATGCCCTTCCATACCGGGCAGCCGCGAGATGCGCAGGAGAGTTTGTGCAAAAATGTGCAGCAACCAGCGATCAGCAACGCAGCAACGATCAGTTAAAACATTTCAATGTTATTTGCGTGATTATATCGCAAATACAATAGTTTTTTTTTATTCTTTTAACTTTAAGAAAGAGTTTTTATAAGTAACTTTTATATTATTTTATTTACCAATGAAAGTAACCATTAATTTATTATTACCATTAAGGAATCAAAATAAATTGGTAACAAGTCATTTTAAGACATAAACTTATAAGCTTTTTTTCTGTGGTTTGGGGATTTGTATCATAATGCATGCATTTCCAGAAAGGCAAATGCTTAGAAGAAATACTTCGTTGAATTTGTATATTATTTATTTTTTCGTTTAGTTTAAAACATATGATCATCAATTCTATGAAAAATCGTTGATTGTATTTTATGTTAACAGCACGCGTGCAATTAAAACGCCACCGTGCAACTCCACAACAACCAATCAAAATTCAGAAAAGGATGAAAATCGTTTACTTAAGATACTATAACACAGACGTGGTCAAGATATTTCCAGTCGGCCATGAAACATTAACAAAAATATACATCACAGATTATGTACCTACATCAACTCCATAAAAACAATGAATTAATGAAACTAAATTGGTGAAGTAAACGTTAACTAACTAATGGAACATCATCATATATTTAACGTGTATAAACTAAATGTTTTACATGTAAAAAGTGCGCCACCAAAACGGTGTCAAAAGTGTGTTACTTTTTCAAACTTTTTTTACCTTTCAATTTCTATACATGTTGTATTCTAACTCATACCTGTTTAACTTTTCGGGAGAAGTAATTTTTCAAAGTTCTGCCAGCTTCTTCTGATACTTCATCCGGAATATGTTCAAAATTCAATGAAACGCCCACTAAAAATGTATTTTTCAGAAGCAATATGACGATATCAAATGTATGCCTCGAAAGGTAAAGATGAGCATGCATTTTTAAAAGTTTATATTATTCTTACATGGAAACGAAAAAAATATTGAACGTAACATGTGAATGAAGGGGTACAAACAGCCGGATTAACCAGTGGGCTTGGTAGGCACGGTGCCTATGGCCTACGAACATATATCACATGTATACAAAATTATCGATTTTTCAATCTTAAAAAAATGACTTATACATGTAAGTTATACATTACAATATGCACATTACAAACGTAGGTTCGTAAAACGGCGCGAACAAAATCAAAAAATGAGAAATATATGAATCATTTGAGACGTTAATTTCCAATGAATTGTGTTATCTGTATTCATCTAAATTACCGCTTTTTTAATTCAAAAATGTCTAATAATTTCAGTTCAGTACTGTTCTACAATTTTTTTCTCAGGTCCACGAAAAAATTGTGCCTTGGGCCTATGTCAAGCTTAATCCAGCTCTGAGTGTAATATCTCCGCCGTTTAATAAGAAAACTCACTACTATCGTCACTCATTTTGTTTAACATACCACTAATGCAATTACGCCCCTCTTTATCCATTGGTGTCGTTAATTACTACAATGCACTCATCTCATTTCTATTGTTTCCGTGGGGTGTTGCCGATCGGTGCGTGTTGAACAAGACTTTGGGTTTGTTCTGCGACGTTACGAAATACAAACATTGAACTTCGTTCACAAAGCCGTTCATTGAATGGAATTGTTCCTTTTCACTACGAAATGTGTGAAAAAGTTTTTCAGCATTATTAATTGTATCTGAAACTTGAAGATCAAAACTACAAATTGTAGATATTTTGTAATTGTAAATAGAGTTATTTTGCTTTATTTAATTATATTTCTATGAGTATTGTGGCGAGAACACTTGGTTAATCGACTTCATGAGCATGTAATAAAAATTACAATGAAAATAGCTTCTCTTATGGAATTAAATGTTTTAGGCCCTATATATTACAAAAAGTGCAATGAGGAAATAATATATTTCTCCAAGTCCGAATGCTTGCATCTCTAGGCTGCTGCCTTGCACCTGTCACCTTTGCAGCTTCTGCTCGAAAAAACCAACTTTAATTCCGTAATGCATTCTTAATACTCAGATAGTTCTAATATATTAGAAATCAATTTTTTTCGAAAAATACTAATCTTTCCAAACACGCGTGCTTGAAATGACGTAAAGATCTAATATGTGCGCTATACTGCATTATCATTGCTGTTTCTATAAATAATGCGAGGGCGACGAAAGATTGGATATTAGTACCTTTGTACAGTTGTACCTTCATTCGAAGTAGGAATTGTATAAAAGCATCTAATGATCGTTCAGTATCCCTCTCATCATTAGTGATCGTAATACAATATTTATTATCTTCATATAATACTACTCCAGTAATAGGAAGGATTTACGAGACAAGAAACACAATACAGTTCAAGTTGAACAACAGTTCTCAAAAATCTTTCTCATGCCAGGCGTTGTTTTATATTTAAACATCCAAATTTAGAAATTCATGCGAGAATTAGTGTTCATTACGTTTTAGAGAATCCTAATTATTGTGCTATATGCTGTAATTCAATTAGTATAATATTCATTTCACAAAGTAATGTAATGAAATTGCATCATATAAAATGCATTGTTTAAAACCACAAAGTATCTACTAGAAGATAGTTTATTGTGTAAAAAAGTACGGAAAATAAACGCCATTTTCCGCATTTAATAGCAAAGTAGTTCCTTCCTTAAGAATAGTTCACATTATTCTGTTTACACCAATTATTCTGTTTCTAACACAATTTGTATTCCTATTTTAAGAGTCCACACTTCTCAACAAGGGTGTTTAGCATTTTGTATCTCGTGTGACGCGTGCGCGCGTTTGGGCCTACTGTGCAGCGCGGGGATGCGCTGAAAGAGTACGACGCGAGCCCCAGACACCGCGCAAGGAATGCACGCTACCACGATGCGAAAGCACTTGGTGCGGCACGACGCATTAATGATGATTGTACAACTCGTGTGCGACGCGATTCTTAACTTGTTAAACACAATTTAAACAGGAAGGAGGGGGAAAATACATTCTTAAGAAAACAGAACGAAACAATCATGCGTCAATCCTAAAATATTGTGGTGGCATAAAATAATTGAGGTTCTGAAAAATATTGTGCCATTGCCGAACGAAACGGGAAATTATAATAAAGATAATAATAATGATGATGATGATAACAGTTATAATAATAACAATAATATTAAAAAGACAGAAAGAATCATAGCGAGTAAGAGTAAACGACATAAGAAAACGAACCCTCTATGCGTTAAATTGCATTTATTCCTTATTATCGGACATTTCAAAGGAAAGATCTACGAAACGTCATTAGGAAATAAATGTTATTTGTCACCTGAAGCTTTGATATCCTACTGTCATTTACGACCATTTCCGGTGACCATCCTAATTTTTTTTTAACTTTGACCCACAATACTCCACATCCACAATAAACACGCGCTGCAAAGCAGCACTAAGACCAATTAAACGACATAAGAAAACGAACGCTGTACGTGTTAAATTGCATTTATACCTTAATATCGGACATTTCGAAGCAAAGAGCTACAAAATGTCATAAGGAAATAAACGCAATTCGCCACCGGAAGCTTTGATTTTCATTTGTCACACTAATGACCGTGTTCCCGGCGTCCTTCCTAAATGTTTTAACTTGGCCGCACACTACTCCCCATCCACAATCCCCGCGCGCAGCGAAGGAGCAGCCCGTGTGCGGTCCGCGGGGCCTACCTCTGGCGCGCGGGCGAGGGCGGCTGGGCCGTGGCCGGGGCGCGGGCGCGTGCGCGGCGCGTGGGGCGCGCGGCGTGCGGCTGCGGGGCGCGGGCGCGCGTGTCCTCGGGGTCCGGCCGCCACGCGACGGCCGCCAGCACTGCCTCCTCAGCGCCGCCAGCAGCGGCGGCAGAGCCGCCCGCCGCCGCCACCGCCGCCACCGCCGCCGCCGCCGTGACGTCGCCGCGTGACGTCTCGTGACGTGGGGCCTCGCGGCGGCCGCTGCCGCCGGCCCTCGCGCGCCCGCGGCGGACGCGCCGGGTAGAGGTGCGGGCGGCGCGAGCTGGTAAGGCCCGCCACACTCGTGCCGGTGTACTGGTGACGTTTACCGGTATACCGGACGGGGTAGGTGTACAGGGAAACCTCATCGATATACCTGAAGGAGTGCTGTATAAGTGACCTGTACAGGTAAACCTCACCGGTATACCGGATGAGATAGGAGTCCAGGTGACCCGTACTGGTAAACCTCACCGGTATTCCTGACGGAGTAGGTGTACAGGTGACCTGTGCAGGTAAACCTCACCGGTATACCTGAAGCAGTAGGTGTACAGGTGACCTGTGCAGGTAAACCTCACCGGTATACCTGAAGGAGTAGGTGTGCAGGTGACCTGTGCAGGTAAACCTCACCGGTATACCAGACGGGGTAGGTGCACACGTGACCTGTACAGGTAAACCTCACCGGTATTCCGGATGGGATAGGAGTACAGGTGACCTGTGCAGGTAAACCTCACCGGTATACCTGAAGGAGTAGGTGTACAGGTGACCTGTGTAGGTAAATCTCACCGGTATATCGGAACGTGTGTGCCAGGCCCAAGAAGATGGGCAGTGGGCAGGAAGGAAAGTGGGGGGCGGGAGGAGGGGGAGGAAGTTGCGGTTGATGAGCGAATTTAAGTACCGGCTTAGGTAGTTCAGGGCTTCAACTGATGTCACTGCAATTCTGACCGGGTGACCCTAGGGTTCGTGTCACGACGGTGGTGTAGGGATCTTCGATACTAGCCATATAGCTATAGTGCGATTTTTATAACTAGGCCCCTAAAGCCCCTATGGCCACAATGGCATATCACACGGCATTTCGCGTCTTTTTCGGTCGTGCCGGTAGATGTTGCATGATTGCAAGCACTGCTTGATGCGGTGCTTGATTGAAGGCGGGCCTTGAGGAGCAAAGATACAAAAATCGCACTATATATCGAATTCAGCAGCTGTCTGAAGAGGTTCCTAGTGTCCGGCTGCTCTCATCGGTAGTTTTTTGTGGTTTCTACGGTCAACTCCAGGCGAATGCCGTAGCAGTACTCTAACAAACGGGTAGTGGACCGCGCACGATCTTTCCTCCGTCACCCTTGTCCTGTCCTAACCCCTAACTTACACACACACACGCACTACTCCACCATACATTTCGGAAGACCAATCGGGAGCTTCAAGCTTGTCCCAGCTTGGGCGGTCTCGGCTAGTGGGAGAGACCTGGACAGGTAGAACCCCAATCAGAAGTGTAGGTGGTTCTCGCCATCAATAGGGGAGAAATCACCGCCACCTCCAGTGATAAAAATATGCACTACACTTGTAGGATAAACGACATTAGTAGTTGACGAGCCTGGAAAGTAATCAATGAACCGGGGTAGGTGAGACCGGCAGGTTGGTGCTGGTAGTGATGTCGGGATTAGCGAAGCAGGTGGGGTGACGTGTAGAAACCCTGGAAGTTGTGCGGGGCACATGGTTATTATAAGGCACTGCATCAGAGGATATCCGGGAATCTTGTAAGCCGTCAACACCTTCAAGCAGGTGCTAATTGGCAATTTTCTCCGCAGGAGGCCGTTCTAAACTCGGAGGACGACAAATCGAAGTGGGAAACGGACTTTATTTACTCACCGCTCTCCCAATGAATCATGAGAATGCTCTTGAAAAAAAAATCTCTTTTTAGTTGCCCTGTTTGGAATATTTCAAAGGGTGAAATTCAATCATAAGGTCCCTAGATGTGCATTGTATCCCTGGTAAGGACAAATGAGTACTTTTACAACAGACGACACCCATGTGTCTAGCTCTGGGCGATTCCCAGTATATGCGTCCAGTAAATCTCACTCATTCTTTAAGTCCTGTTTATTAGCCCCGCTCACTAGCCCTGCTTGCATGCCCTGCTTAAAAGCCCTGCACTAAAGCCCTGCTTACAAGACCTGCTCAGAAGCTCTGCTTACAAGCATTAGCGATAGTTTTACAAACGGCGGTGTCGCAAGCTTACCTTGAGCGTAAATGGGCCACTTAAAGGGTCATTTTCATGCACAAACCCTGCTTACGAGTCTGCCTTGCGTGGCGCTGGTAACGTCGGGGCCGCGTTGTTCCCCCTTGTGCGAACAATGGGTTAGGTAACAGAGGCGACACATTTAAAACTGGAGGGGTGCAGACTCACCAACCGAGACAAACGATTCGCTGAAGAACAGAAGAGTTTGGAAGAACAACAACACTTTTGAAGGCACGGAGCTTGTTTTATCTTGAAATTATTAACCTTTCTGTTTTGATTCGTAATGATTCCAGGTACGTCAACTGGCGAGGTCATTTGTCCCGTAAGTATAGTGCATGTTTCCACCGGAAGATGGAGGTGATCTTCTCCCGCTGGATGGCGATATCCAGAGGCGTCCTACCATCGATTAGCGGGGTATCTCCCACCAGCGGGGCACCGCCCCAGCCGGGACAAGTTTTAAGCCCCCGACCGGTCTCCCGGCATGTGTTGTGTACTGAATGTTAATATGTGGGTGTGTAAGGGGTGAGGATAGGACAAGGAAGAGGAAGGAAAGGTCGTGCGCGGTCCGTGGCCCGTTTGTTAGAGTACTGCTCCGGCATACGTGTGGTATTGATCGGAGCAACCACGGAAAACTACCGATCAGAGCAGCCGACCTCAGAAGACAGCGACTGAATTCGATCTAGCTGACGAGCCAGTGTCGAAAATCCTACCGAATCTTTCTGAAACGGCAGATCCTATTGATGCGCTTGGGCACTGTGTTCCTGTTCTGCCTGTGTGCGAGCGCAGGAGGGGGAGCAGAGGGGTTCGCCTGCCCCGCGCCGTGATTGCCCTCTGGCGCACGCAATATTGGCGGAAAAGTCGGGGCCTCTGCAGCGAAACAGTGGGAAGCGCTAGAGGGAGCATAACTCGCGGTGGCAATATCGAGATGACGATGGAGGTGACAGAAAGCGTTATCTAGGATGCGGCGCTATGACAGGGAGCGATATTCACGAGGTAACGGGTCTATGGCCCGTGGCAGAGGAGAGGGGTAAATGAACCAAAAGGCAGAAGTCGATGGAAGGAAACCGAGGAGGCGGCTGCAGAGAGCGGGTGCGGTAGAAGCAGCGTGGTTAAAGTAGGAAAAGGTGGTAAGTGGACGTAGGGGGTAGGGGTGGATTAATATATAAACAAAAGAAGTACATAATAAGAGCCCTCATTGTGAAACGACGACCAATAATTCTTCATTCAAAATTTTAAATCGGTTCGTATTTATATTCATTATTCATTATGGATTCAAAATTTTAATGAAATCTATTTTTATTTCATGTCTTACGAGTTTTAATTTGTCGCTCAAAAATGTACATGAAAGTTATATTAAAAGACTTTTGCAGGCATGTGTATATTACATTTATTATTCAAATATTTTCCTTAATATTCCAAAGGTTATAGTTTAGTTTATTGATACACTCATTTTGAATTCTTATGTTTAATGCCTCAACATTATTAGTGGGCCAATATTTGGTAAAGCCGGCTCTGTATGGTAGAGGATGGGGTAGATTGGGGAATGAAGGGAAATTGCAGCTCAGATACAGGGGAGGGAGTGGGGGTGGGAGAATGACGAAGTAATAAATGAGGTATAACGGTCCCGCAGTACTACTGCATTATAAACCCTCCGTGTGCTACAACCCCACGTTCTTTAACTCGTACCGGGAGGATAAACCCCGGAGTGGACACCTAGGTCGTTTGCCTTTATTGTCACTCCCCGCGGCCTACACGCACGCTTTGGGCGATTGGTATCCGGATCCCGTCAGAACGCAGTTGTCCCTCTCAGAAACCTTCCCATATAAGGCCTGGGTCGACCCATCCTCCCAGCTCAGAGCTACTAGCTTTCCAGACTAGTACCGGAGTCTCGACAATGTGCCACTCACATGCGCCGGGACACCAAGTCCCTCCTCTATGCTCAGAGTATTGGGCTACTACCACGACGAAGCTAAATGCCCAACTGCGCGCCACCCGGGCTAAGACTCGGAGGCCCCTGGGACCCCAACCCGTATCCTCACTGCCTCCACCTTTAAGCTATCGACGCGAGTATCGCCGGAACCTACGCAACCTTATAGGTAATTCATTTTCCCTGTCTGGACATTTATATGTGGGATCCGGGGCATTCCTAAGAAGTCCTTACCCCAATCCCTCCGGAGCTAGAGCCCCAAATGGTGGGTCACTGGGCAAACCCTGCACGACGGAGCTTATCACCGCCTACTCACTCCCCCACCTTCAAGCTAACGACTTGAATGCCGTCGAGAAACTCAGGGTATAGGTAGGCGTTTACAAGTCTCCACCCGAAACCAAGCCCGCCCTCTACGGTTATGGTTCCTCCCAGCGGGGTCAGTATGGACCCTACGTGGGCTACTACCCTACACTTTAACATGTTATACCAGGGGGAACAATTCCATGGGTTGGTCTCTGAGCTTTAGCTCTTACCCTAACCCCGACAACAATGCACCGACAGGTTGGAAACCGGATCCGGCCGATACCCAGTTTGCCCTCGCAGCAATACAGGCTAATACCGGATATCCAGCTATCCTAGCTATCCTAGCTATCCAGCTATCCAGGCTAATACCGGAGTCAAAACAATGCTCTACTCATGTGATCCGGGTTAAGTCCCTCCTCTTTGACCAGAGTGTTGGGCCACAACGAAGCCAAGTGCCCAACTGGGGGCCTCTGGATCAAAGGCCCATGGGGCTCGGTCCCCCAACTCGTCTACTCACTACCTCCCCTTCGAGGCTATCGACTGAGTCGGTCGGAGCCTGGGCTTTCCCGAAAGGGACCCGACAGGGAGTTTCAAGTTCCCCGTTAGAATTCTACATACATATGTGGTTTTGGAAAATGCCGCCATGCTGCACGGGGGTGCCGGCTAACGTATCCCACGCCCAACCTCACCCAAGGGTCGCTGGCAAGCCACCTCCTCACTGAGGACCGATCTCAGATTCTCGACGTGAGTTACGCCGTGCTACGGGTCCGAGTGGTCGCTTGCATTGCCCCACCTAAAACCAGACTACCTACGTAATCGTGGTTCCTCAGCGAGGTCAGCAGGAGGAATGGCGTAGTTTTGAAATGACGATCGAGACAAGAGTTAGGAAGCAGTGATGAGGAATTGGCATCCGCTCTGGAGGCCCGCAGCAGCAGAGGCGGAGCAGACCGAATGCACGCTGGAGGGGGAGGGGGCAGTGGGTCGATGGAGGCAAGAGTTAATGTAAGTGTAGCAGTGGATGTAGTAGTGCAGGATGATGGAGAGGTGTAGTTTTGAAATAACGCTAGAGGGCAGGGGGAGGGGGGAGAGGGTCGATGAAAGTATGGATGTAGCAGTGCAGGAAGATGGAATGGGACGTTTCGTTCCCACAGGAGCGAAGGCAGTGCAGAGGAGCTAGTGGGACAGCGGTGTCAGAGATGGTAGTCCGAATGAGGAGGCAATCTTGACGAAAGCGGTGAAGCGTGCTCATTGCAATAGGGCGATGAATACGGTATGTATTAGTAGTGGAGATGATGGCAATGTGGACAGACGAGGAAAAGAGATGGTTACATTCGACAAACCAATTTGCAATCAAGTTTACAAAGTCCTAGAAGCCTTTTCTTTGTTTTTTAGTACTTAAATAATTAAATTTCTTCAAAGAATTGGTCGTCCTGACCGGGATTCGAACCCGAGCCTTCTGGTTTACGCCCAGCTGCCCTGACCACTAAGCTACCGAGTCAACTAACCCTTCGAACAGTTTTCACGAGCGAACTATCGCTCCTTGTGTATATATATATATATATATATATATATATATATATATGGATTCTATCAACACCCCCTGGGTGTTGATTCTATATGACTGCGGAACATATTCTCCGAGCGTATAGCTTCCAATAAGGTGATGGGAACGGTGACAATTATAAGTACGTAAATATTCTACTCACACGTCTCCGGGAATATAACTCGCGCAAAGAAGTGGTATGACTTCCAATACTTCAATTTGATTATGATGATTTATCGCCTAACTCAAATTTGTGGTATTAGTTATCCGAACATTTTTGTCAGCGTTTGTTTGGTGATTATTTTTACTATAAAAATTTGCACGACTGTTTTGTTTTTCTCCTGATTTCTTTCTTCACTACAAATCAGTAGGTAATTGTCATCGTGTTCTATTGAACATGAGACGGGGAAATGAATGAGAGTGCTACTGGCATGGCCCACCCATAGGGTTAACATAATTATGTTAGTAAAAACTTTGGGTGTTTTCTGATTCTTCAGCAGGTGTTTGAACACGCTTTCCTTTTCGAGAAAAATAATTCCAATATTTTTGTTGTTTAATTCTTTTTGAGCAGAAGTGATACAGCGATCGAGCCCCGAACATCTATCGAACTGTAATTAGGAATATTCTTCCGTTTTTGCTAGAAACGGCTCGCCGGTTAACGTTAGAAAATGACTTCTAGAAGCCCTGGATAGATCTTCCTCAGCGAGGATACGGAGAACACCTGCGTCAAAACAATTGGGTTACAATTTTCCTATGATAAAACGATATTTACTAAATCTTAAATGTATTTCCATGTACATCGACTGAAGTTGAAAAGATTTTTTCCTAATGAAGATTTGGGATTGCTGTTTTTTCTGTAATGAAAATCAACAATGTGAATTAATCAATATATCAAAAAATTTCAGAACACAAATAAAGACGAAAGAAAATTTTGTACAATGATAACCGTGTTTCATTTCCAAGCTTTCAAATAGTAAACGATTGCTCTGATTTTTCACCCTCAAAGGGAACACATTGTCCCCAGTTCTAACCAAGATCAGTTCCGAAATAAACAAGAAGTTGATAACAAAGATAATTTAGATCCTGATAGGTATATTTCAGGTCCATTATTTTAGTACAACACTTAAGCAGTCATATGTTCGGCATGTAATGGGTCAGGCGTAAGAGAATCGCTAGTGACCAAAGCCTTGACGGGAAAGACCTTGTCATGCTCAACAATGCTTACTTTGTTAACGGAAATAGTAATATCATCTGATCTAATGATCATAAAAAATGGCAGGAGTCTTTGGTTTGGTTGTATGTTTGTGCCAAGTTGTGCTTGGCTCTCACCAAACTCTACATATGTGCCAGTGAAAATACGAAGTAGAGATGTTGTGGCTCTGAAGATATTTATGTTTCAGCCAAACTGTACCCGCTCACACAAGGTAGTGAATAGGTCCAGAATGGATTCAAAAATAGATTGTCTTTAATTGTTTGAAGACACACTTCGTACAAAGTCGAATTTTCAATTATTGTTCTTTCGCAGCTGTGCTGCATACTCGCCACATTTACCTTCAATCTTACTGCACGCTGAAACATATCGTCGGTATCCCAGATAAGTGACGTATCTCAAAAATCTATGTTTAGTTATGTGAAGAAATATATTAAGAAAATATATTTTTACTACTATAACTTTAATATCATTCTCAAAATAGACGAGGTATGGATTAAAGTACTTTATTTAGTATGCGAATTAAAAGCCGCCTGAGATAAAAACCTCTTTCCTGTAAACTTACAATTTCTGGACTGCGTCACTCTTCTTGTGTACCAACGATAGGCCTACATGACTAACTCTTATTGATTTTACAGGTTCCCTGAAGATTCCACATGCCATCTCATGTTTTTTTCTATTATTACTATTATTATTATTATTATTACAAACAATCTGTAACGCCCACGGCTTTGAATTTCGTGACCTGGGCGAGGCAACACAAAACTTCAATGCGCTCAGGTTTCGCTTCGTAGACCAGCCTTCAAGGCCCCCTCAGAAGCATGTACGATAGGTGTAACATTACGTATGTTCTAGCCATACAATCAATTAACAGTGACGATAATATGACGCGGGTGATAACAATCTGAAAGGGAATTTTAAAAGTAACCAGAAAGAAAAATTAGATAAAGAAATTTATTCTGCCAATAGTTACAAAAACTGGTGGCAGAATTTGACAATAATAATAAGAATAATACAATAATACAATAATAGACCTATAGTAATGACAAAAACAATAATACAGCAATAATAATGTAATAACAATAATTAAATTAATTGAAAATAATACACATAATAATGTATACAACAAATAATGAATCGAACAGCATTAAGAAACAAAAGGTCATTATTGTAACCGTGGGTTTCAATGGGAAGTCGGTATTTCATGTACGGTTTATAAGAATCAGTTATTCAGGTGTTTTTTCATCATATCTGTTACGTTTATACTAAACTTCAATTTTGTTTCCTGGTTGATGAGATCACGAAAACTTCGAAAATTATTTTTAAAAAACCCTCTCGTCTCTATATCACAGATGATCCGGTGTGATGTGCTTCTATCCAGTTAATTTCTAAACAATCTTAAAGGCCAGAAGTCCCAAATAATTTTATAGGCAGACGAATTGTTTCTTTATTTTTCGGGTTTCAACATGAATTGAAATACGTTTCGGGGGTAAGTTGCCCACATCATCAGACAAACATAGTTGAGCCAATAAAATGAAATTTTTCGTCAAACATGGCAAAAGACCGTGTCAGACGGTCATCGTAGAAAAGTAATGAATCTACATGATGAACGAGTATTGAATCTACATGACAATACATTAATTAGATTCACTTTCACTACTCTGCTATGGTGACCGTCTGACACGGCCTTTTGAGAAAGTTATGCAACAAATTGTCTGTCAATAAAATTATTTGGGATTCCTCACCTTCAATTGATTTAATTGATTCGTGATTCCGGGCGCGTCAAATACACATGTAATAAGTTCCGTAAGTGTAGTGCGTGTTTTTTCCTCGGGAGATGGCGGTGATCTTTTCCCCGCAGGATAGCGAGATCCGGCTTCGACCTACCGTCGACTAGAGAGGTTTCCCCTCAACCAGGTATCTCGCACCAGCGGGGCACCGCCCCAGCCGGGTAAGATCTAAGCTCCCGACCGGTCTCATGGCATGTGTGGTAGTGTAATGTGTGTTAGTGTAAGTCTGAGTGTAAGGGAAGAGGGTAGGATAAGGAAGAGGAAGGAAAGATCGCGCGCGGTCCGTGGCCCGTCTGTTAGGGTACTGCTGCGGCATTCGCCTGGCGTTGATCGGAGAAACCACAGAATACTACCGATCAGACCAGCCGGCCGCTAGAATTCTCCTCCAGACAACCACTGAATTCGACCTAGCTGACATGCCAGTGTCGAAAATCCTGCTGCAGTCGGGACTGGAAGCTAGGTTCCTAGGTTCCAGGACCTCCTGGTCAGAGGGACAGCAGTGATATCAGTTGATGCACTGAGCCATTTCTCCCGGTTTCACCTTGAAGATTATTTAGAAATATTCGTAAAAGACGGGCTGACGAGTCCTATCCGGTTCCGCCGCCCTCGTTCATTGCAAGGCCCACTGTGAACGGCGCGCCGCGTGGCGTGTGGCGTCGGCAGGTGGGAGTGGGGTGAGGTTGGGAAGGCGGTGGAGGCAGGGGCCTTCCGCGGAGGAATTACGCTTATCGATTATCGTTCCCGTCGGCAAACGCCGCGTCGTAGCGTGCGGCCTCCGTGACCCGCAGGGCGGCCAGCGTGTGTGCCGCCGCCGCCGCCGCCGTCTCCACCAATCGCGAGGCGCCGTGCGCGCCGCAGGAGCCCATTGAGGACGGCGCCGTCTCGCCGCAGGAACGCGCGGCTGAAGGACGACCCGCTGACCCCGCGCGAAACTCCGAGAAGGAAGAGAGTTTTTTTTTTGTTTTCTTTTTTTTATTTAATTGGACGCTGTTATGCATCAATCGGCTATGCGATATCGTACAAGTTTTGAAATAATCGCGTTCAAAGGTTTTATTACATTTTCAGCTCTAAAAACTGGAATTTAATTATTTCATTTATTAAAGCGCCAAACTTCACAAACATGAGTGGTATATCTGGCGCTTACCTGCATAATGTGAAATTAAGAACAGTAAATTCGAAGATCTAGGTTTATAGCCGAAATTTAATGAAAGATAGAGATGCAGTGCATGCTATTTTCCGGAAAACTAAATGCGAACTACGTAAAAAACAATACAAAATGCTGAGAAATTTAGTCACGCAGAAATGTCGCAACGCTAAAATTAAATACTACCACACCACCTTCGGCAGAACCCGTGACTCGAGAACGATTTGGAAAAGTCGGAAATATCTAGGAATAGGCAAATCTCATCCCCAAATTGACACGTATATCTCCTTAGAATCACTAAATCATAGTTTTATAAATAACGTTCCTTCATGTGACAGTAACTTGAAAATGCAATCTCTCGCGTTTCTCCAAAACGCAGAAACAAAATCCAAAGACGAATTTTTCTTTTCGTCCGTTGAACATGAGGATGTAAAAGTCGTTCAAAGTCTCAAATCAAATGCTTCAGGTTCCGATGGTATCAATGCCAAACTGCTAAAAAAACAGCCTAAATGTGATTTACCCAATCATCACCGAAATAATAAATTTCTCACAAATGAGCGGACAATACCCTTTATCCTGGAAGACTGCGCTCGTGCATCCTATTCCCAAAACAGCATCAAACAAAAACACTATTGAATACCGCCCAATTAGCATACTCCCAACTATCTCTAAAGTACTCGAAAAAGTCGTCCGGAAGCAAACTGAACAGTATCTCCAAAAAAATCACTTTTCAATGATCAGCAATCAGGTTTCCGTTCCGGCAGGAATACTGGAACCGCGCTACTAAACGTTATTGAAGACACCAGAAAAGCAATATATAACAGTAATATAACTATTTTGATTCTTCTTGATTTCAGCAAAGCGTTCGATTCCGTAGATCACGACATCTTGCTCGCAAAACTAAAAATCATGGGATTTGCACAGCAGACACGTACATGGTTTCTCAATTACTTAACTTCAAGAACCCAAAGAGTGGTATCCGGTAGCCGCAGCTCAAGTGACTTGGTACTTAACCGCAGAGTTGCTCAAGGCACTGTGTTAGGGCCACTGGCCTTCTTAATCTATGTAAATGACGTTGGTAATGCGCTTAAATATTGTAGTCATCAAATGTATGCTGATGATCTTCAGATATACTTAAGCGGTCACCCGTCTCACCTCTTCTCACTCGCACAAAAAATTAATGAAGATTTGATAACACTGAACAACTGGGCAGCGTCTCTAGGCTTACGATTAAACCCAAATAAGTCACAGTGCATGATTTTCAGTTCGAAAAGCACTATGAATAAAATCTCATCTGCTGCTCTGCCTAAAATTTGTATTAATGACACCGTTCTACCTTGGTGTTCAGAAGTCAAAAACCTAGGTGTGTTTATCGACAACACCCTCAGCTGGAACTCGCATATAGATTCAACCTGCCGTAAAGTTTTTGCCTCAATGCATTCCCTGAAACGCCTACGAACACTTTTACCAATTAGCACTCGTGAGACTCTCATCAAATCTCTTATTATGCCACATTTTGACTATTGTGACTTTCTTCTGACCAACATAACATTTAAATTACAACGTAAACTTCAAGTAACCCAGAACGCATGCGTACGGTTTATTTTTGATTTAAGGAAATACGACCATGTATCAGATTTTTTCGACAAACTTCAAATGCTTACTCTAGACAAAAGGCGGTTATTTCATTATCTACTTCTTCTTTATAAAATTTTAAACGGTACACATTTAACACCCTTATAAGTAACTTCAATCCTCTGAAATTCAATCGAGCTCGTGATTCAGCACTGCTTTGTGTACCACGTCACAACATTACTTCGTTCGGTAGATCATTCACCATTACAGCTATTCGAGCATGGAATAAACTACCAGCGAGTCTAAAACATTTAAATACTTTCCGTAAATTCAAAAATGAATTAACCACATGGGTAAGGAATAATGACATGCAGAATGGCTGTTAACATCTCCTTCAATCTCCAGACTTTTCCCACTTCCAAGCACCCGTCACCGCACCCTCTAAATGCTGTACTTTCCGCACTCTCTAAATTCAAAATTCCATCCCATACCTCATGACTCTCTTCACTTATCATTTTCTGTATCACACCCTCTAAATTATTTAACACAATCATATAATTTTCAGTGTATCTTAATGGAATTGTTTAAATAAAATATACATGAAGTGACCAGCGACGTTCCAGATAAAAGTACTTATATTTGTAGCTATCTTTGTATCATCATCATAATCTTTACTGCAATATATTGGTATTGGTACAATTTACTGCAATATATTGGTATTGGTACAATTTGATGTTAGGATGCTATTATACTTTTATATTGTTCCTGAATACTGTCAATATTGTATTTTAAATTATTGTTACTATTAATCTATAATGTATTGTACTCCTCTGGTGTTAAAAATGATTTTATACTTATGTAAAGTTCTCATGTAAATCGAATGTACCTTGATGTAACGTCTCTGGTATAACTTCCCGTCTTCCGCCAACTTTTTTTGCCTCCTTTTCTTCGCTTTTTCTCCCTTCCCTTTCTCTCACAAATTTCCCCATTTTTTCTTTATGACTCCCCCCCCCGCTCCGAACATCTTTCTCTTCTCTTTCTCTACTGTGTATATATTCTTCTCTATTAATGTTCGGCCTTAAACCGCCATCTTGATTGAGGTTTTCTGGGTTTACTCAATCGCTTAAGGCGTATGCCGGGGTGGTCCCTAGTTTTGCTCTCCCAGATGTAAATGTACAGCTGGCCCTCCCCCTCTTAAAATATTACTACTCTGTATTAATGTAAATTGAGTGGTTAGGCGGAAGAGCATGCCCTATGGCCTGAGACTCGCCATTAATAAAGACATTATTATTATTATTATTATTATTATTATTATTGCTCCATATCACGACTACAGATGTTATCAGTCGGCTGTGTATAATCTACTCCAGGTTGCAACCAGCTACCTAAGGAGCAGATATAGGAACTGTCGGTGCCTCTACAATACTTTGCGCAAAATGTGAGCTGTGCCAAATAAAGCAATTACTTTCACTTCCCAGTCTCTTGAATTACTTGGAAGTTTAGCCAAGTTCTTACACACATTTTGCGGAACAAATCCCAGAGCTCCGATTACTATCGGTACGACCTGTGCTTTTACGCCCCACATTCGGCTGAACTCAATTTCCAATCTCTTGTATTTAAGACGTTTCTCAGCCTCCTTGGTTACGACATTTTGATCTCAAGGCACAGCAACATCCACATGTAGACACGATTTTTTCTCAAAATCCCGGATAACAATATCCGGTTTGTTTGCTGCTATCCTGCAATCCGTTTGAATTTGTTGGTCGTACAATATCATACACAATCCAACAGACGTCACCAGTTTTGGTGAGTGTTATTATTATTGTTCCATTACATCACGACTAAAGATCTTATGAGTGGGCTGTTCCAAATAAAGCTATTTCTTGCACTTCCCAGTCTTTTGAATTACCAGAGAGTTTAGACAAGTTCTTACTCAAATTTTGCGGAACAAATCCCAGAGCTCCGATAACTATCGGGACGACTTGTGCTTTTACGCCCCACATTCGGCTGATCTCGATTTCCAAACTCTTGTATTTAAGACGTTTCTCTGCCTCCTTGGTAACGACGTTTTGATCGCAAGGTACAGCAACATCGATAAGTAAACACGATTTTTTCGCCAAATCCCGGATAACTATATCCGGTTTGTTTGCCGCTATCGTGTGATCAGTTTGAATTTGTTGGTCGTACAATATCGTACACAATCCAACAGACGTCACCGGTTTTGGTGAGTGTTCGTACCACTTGGGGCATGTGTTTGGAACTTCGAGTGCGGTACAGATCTGCCAGTGGAGGTAGCTACACACCCTGTCATGTCTTTTCAGGTATTCAGTCTTTGCTAGGATTGGGCAAGCTGAGACAATATGATCGATGGTTTCTACTTGCTCCTGGCAAATGCGGCATTTATCATCTTGGGAAATTTTGAGAACCGCTTTATCATAATGTCGTGTTCTCAAGGCCTGACCTTGGGCAGCTATTACAAGTGCTTCGGATTCTGGCTTCATTCTTCCCCTTTTAAGCCACATAAATGATTGATCTTTATTGATCTGCACCTTGTCCATTCTTTTTAGGTATTGTCCGTGGAGTGGTTTGTCCCTCCACGACTTCTTTAACATTTTTTGTGTCTCACACTTCATGTTTAGCAGCATCAGAAGTTCATTGTCTGTGTTATTTGACGTGTCTTGCCTAGTTTTCTTCGCAATGTTTCTTGCTACACTAACAATGCCTCTGTTTCCCATTCTTCGGTCAGATTTCATGACCTGCCTCATTAGAGGGTCATCTTGATGGCTGACTACATACTTCCCCAACCCGACTATTGCGTTGTGCCAGGAGGCTTCAATTTGTCTGAGGCCTCTTCCTCCTTCCTTACGTGAGACATAAAGTCTATGTATATCAGCTCGAGGGTGGGAAACATGATGCATTGTTAGCAGTTTTCTGGTTTTTCGATCCATGGTGCGAATTTCTTGCTCAGTCCAGTCCACTAGCCCAAAACTGTATTCGGCTACAGGTACCGCCAAACTACCTATTGCAGATATTTTATTCCTGGAATTCAGAGCGAACTGCAGGACCAGTCTCACTCTCCTATAATACTCCCTACGAATTCTCTCTTTAATTCTGTCATTCGAGATGGTTTCACATTCTTCAATGCCCAGATATTTGTAAGTTTTACCTGGCTCAAGATCTTGAATCACAGTGTGCGCATCAATTTCAATGTTCTCAGACGTTGTGAGTTTCCCTCTTTTTAAATTAGTTTTTGCTCACTTGTCAAGACCAAACTTCATGCAGATGTCATTGCTAAAGTCATTCACGACAGACAGCATTTGGGAGAGAATCGCTTCATTCTTGGCAAACACTTTCAGATCATCCATGTAAAACAAATGTAATACTGACCTTTCATCACCATGGAGCTTAAAACCAAAGTCAGCTTGCGTTAACTGTCTCGATAGTGGGATCAAACTAATGCAAAACAGCAGAGGGGATAGTGAATCTCCTTGAAAAATACCCCTGTTAATCTGAATACTTCTGGTTTCTACTGCTTCCTTTCCGCAGTGTATTAGTAACCTGGTACTCCACGACTTCATACTAGCCTTGCAAAATTCAATAAGTCTAGGATGAAATCGATAGATCTCCAGGGTCTTCAAAATCCAATCGTGTGGTACACTATCAAAGGCCTTTTGGTAGTCAATCCAAGCCATGCTCAAATTACGTTTGCGTTTCTTTACATCATTCAAGATGACTTTATTCAGTAGCAAGATTTCCTTACAGCCATAAGAGCCTTTACGACATCCTTTTTGTTCAGCTGGCATTAGATGATTCTTATCTAGAAGTCTGTACATTTTGTCAGCTATGGCTGCAGTGATAACTTTGTTCAGTACTGGCAGACAAGTAATTGGCCTGTAGTTCTTCGCCAAAGAGCTGTCTCCCCCTTTGGGTAGCAAATACGTGATGCAGCGTCTGAGCCATTCCGGGATTTCCTTTGGGTTTTCAAAAATGTTATTAACAGCCTTTGCTAGATGAGAATGTATTGCTGTTAATTTCTTAATCCAATAAATCTGGATCTTATCAATCCCGGGGGACTTCCAGTTTCCCATGTTCTTAATTGCTTGGAAGAGGTCCTCTTCCGAGAATTGGTGAACATCTTCCACTGTTTCTACAAGTTCATCGGCAGCATCAACTTCAGATTGAAGCCAAGATGCGTCTTTGTTGTAGGATCTGCTCTCCTCCCAGATTCCTGCCCAAAATGTTTCGACGTCATCTTTTGAAGGAGTAACAGCTTTGCCATTCGGTTTTTGAGTCAGATTGCGATAGAATCTCTTCGCGTCTGTTTCAAACAACCGGTTCTGTACACGGAAATCTATTCTACGTTTGTAACGTCTAATTCTTTGAGACCATGCTTGAATTTTCTCTTTTAGCTTCTCAACTACCATTAGCCTGCTGGTGTCATTTTCAATTTGGTATTTTTGTTCAACATTGAATATTTTTCGTTGAACTTTAGAGGTGTGCGTTGATTTAGATGATGCCTCAGCTAAGAGTGATATTTCGCGCCGGGTGTCGGCTATCCGTTTCATAATTCTCTTCATCCATGGGGGTACAGAGCTGTTTACTCTGGTTTGCTGTCAGCCGTCGGTGTTCTTGGCTGGCCCCAAAATTATCTGAGATACTAGATATCCAGTTGCATATATGATGTGATTGATTTCAGTAATATCTAGATCTCTGCCTGGGGTCTCTACCACCTCATTTAAGACAGAATTCACTGTTTCTATCGCTCTTTTAGCTTCAGCATTTTCGTATATTCTCCTCAACGGTTTGCGAGATTCAAAGGGAAGTTGACTAACTCTTTCTATCTCGCGCCGAAGGAGATTTCGCATTATGTCCTTATCGTGTAATTCATTGCCAGATGAATTTTCACTACTGACGTGTGTTTCACTGGAAAGAGATGAACCTTCCACGGGATCATCATTTTCAAATTCTACATGTTCGTCATGTGGATTGTTCGAGCGAAGTACATACTCCGCATTTCTGTCAATGGCAGCAAGTTGTTCTGCTGTGAATTTTCCAGTGCTGAGTATGTATCGTCGTTGACTGGCAAGCTTCTTTGAGTCTAGGGTAGGTGTCATATCTGGGTTCCGCTCTCTCCATACCTTGAAAACTTCTATTTCTGAGCCCCCATTTTTCGCTTTTGCATAGTAAAAGCACCACATCACCTCTTTTAATTCATCCCGGGTCCATCTCTGACGATGGCTTCGAGCTACTGCCGGCTCTGGGTCCCTGGGTTATTATTATTATTATTATTATTATTATTATTATTATTATTATTATTATTATTATTATAGCCGGTTGTTGCGAAACATAAAATCCTTGATGTGACTGATGGCGTTTACATTTTTCATTAATTATAAGGCTATTTTTATAGATTTGGCGCCAAAATGTTGTGTACACTTAGAACATGGTCCAATGCAACTAATGGTGTCGATATCTCATTTTTTTCAAAAATGGCGTTTAACCGGTTAATGTATAACACCACTCATTTAAGGTCACATCAACTTCTTGGTCATTAGCGACCACTACTGGATTTTAACGTTATGGTATCTATGAGGATGAAACGATAAGGCTGATAGGGGATGAAAGGACGAACACATACAACCATACCCGAGACAGGACTGCAACCCGCGACCCTTCAGTCCGAGATCGCTACGGCACTTCTGTCTTAACGATCTCGACCACCGGGCCCACAAATATTTGGGTTGTCTCGCGCCAGCATAGCGGAGTTTCCTCACTTATTGAACCTTGAGTCCCTGGGTAACCTGTTCACTCGAAATTAACAACACAACAACACTCTGAAGAAAATAAACTTCGAAGAAATGCGAGGATTGCGCAGAAAATAACACAATTTGGCAAAGGAGACAAAGGAGTCATAACCTAAACGCTTAATATTTGGAATCGATTGTAGTCCCCGCTACCTTCAGTTCATATTCAGATGTGATTTTAAAAAATAGCCCTTCAGGGTAGACATTCTGAGAAGATATGAAACAAAATAGAAGTACAATTAAAGAAGATATTTTATTGCTATTAATGAAATAAAAGTTAATTTACTTACAAAAAGTCCAGCAGTACGACGTACATAGCGAGTTCCCAATTTGAACATCGCTGTGTCATCTTCCAAACAACCCTCTAGGCTAGTGGGTCTATCAGCTTTACAATCACGAAATGTGAGAATTGCCTTCTGCTGCCCGGTAGAATCTAGGGGCTGGGCCCAATTGATAGACTGATCCGCTACTCAATCATTCGAGTGAGAAATAAATCATATCTGAAAATTACCTTGAAGGTGGTGGGGACTTTTAATCAGTGGCAAACATTAGGCGCTTAGGTCATGCCTTTGCCAAATTGCGTTATTTTCTACATAACCTTCGCATTTCTTCGGAGTTCATTTTCTTTTGTCAGACAGCGAACATATAGAAAGCGAACAGGGGACCATGAGAGGAAACCAAAACAAATCATGTAGGGGAATCGGCAAATGATCGAGACAGCATCTAAGGGATTCAACAAATAAGCAACCGAGGGTCCAAGAAAGCCCCAACTTCTCGCTGTCTCTCCAGCGACTCTGCATCAACCTAATGTCACTGCACTGCCTTTGACCGGGAGGTTCTAGATTCGAGTCCCGGCGGCGGCAGGATTTTCGACACTAGCTTGTCAGCTAGGTCGAATTCAGTCGCTGTCTGGAGGAGAATTCTAGCGGCCGGCTGGTCTGATCGGTAGTTCTCCGTGGTTTCTCTGATCAACACCTGGCGAATGCCGGAGCAGTACCCTAACAAATGGGCCACGGACCGCGCGCGTCTTTCCTTCCTCTTCCTTGTCCTATCCTCTCCTCTTACACACACACTTACACTAACATGCACTACACTATCACACATGCCGGGAGATCGGTCGGGAGCTTAGAGCTTGTCCCGCCTGGGGTGATGTCCCGCTGGTGGGAAATACCTGGTTGAGGGGAAAACCTGGCTAGTCGACGGTAGGTCGGCGCCAGATCTCACCATCCAGCGGGGAAAAAAATCATCGCCACCTCCCGAGAGAAAAACACGCACTACACTTACGGGCATAATGGCCTAAGTAGTTGATGCGCCCGGAAATACGAATGAATCAATCAATCCGGCGACTCTGCGGGAGGTGCCAAGGGTTAGAATCCCGGAGGTAGCGGATTTTCCTCGCTAGTTAGATAACTAGTAGATCGAATTCAATCGCTCTCTGAAGGAGAATTTTTTCGTCAGGCTGCTCTGATAAGTAGTTTTCTGTGGTTTCTCCCTTTAATACGAGACAAATTCCAAAATAGGTCCCTAATGATCGCGCCATGGACCGTGTGCGATCTTCCCTTTCTCTTTCTCACCCTTACATGCATGACCGTTACACTTACAAGCACTACAATACTACACATGCCCACATGCCGAGAGTCCAGCCTGGAATATATAGATTGTTCCGGCTGAGGTTATGCCTCAGCGGGGGGAGATAACTGTAAGGGGAAATGTCCAGCAAACCGACGTATAGGTCGGCGCGAGATCTTACCATCCAACATGCAACGAATCATCGCCACCTCCCGAGATTAAACATTCAGTACACTAAGAGGATTAGTGACCATAGCAGTTTATGTGCCCGGAAACAACAATCAGTCATCGTGAACAAGTATCAGTAATCGAACTCAGATTTAGCCAGTTTCTTTAACATACAATAGTTCAAGGACAATCTCGCTCGTGTACCGCACTAATGTCTGAAGAATTACTTTTTCTCTCGATGTCAAGACAGAACGTAGTGAGAAGTTCACGTTTCTAATCTCCCTTGCTCATGAAACGCTACGTAGAATTAATCTTCGCGTCCATGGTCTAAGTTAAAGGAATCATAGCAAACCTAGGACATTAGCCTTCATTTATTTGTAAATCTACAGAATATCTGGATAAAGCATTTACTGAATCGACAGATACTGATCTTACTGAAAATGTCTTCAAATTTATATTAAGAGTTGTGAATGTAACGTTCATTTGAAGTTAATAATGACATATCCATATGCACTCACCTACATCAACTTTTTGATTGGGAATGACCTCTAGTTTTCAGCCAAATAGACAGAGGGGTTTCTTCTTTTTAGGCGATGTTTTCCATGATTGGGTTGTGGGCAACTGTAAATCCAAGACCTTAATTGAAAATTACCCCTACTATATTAATCGGAAGGTTAATTACATGTACGAGGGGTAGCTCTTTACTACTGCGCTTGCTCATCTTATTTATTGCTCGCTTGGATCGCGCGCGATCTCTCCTTCCTTATCTTTTCCCTCCCTTCTCCGATTACACAGGTCACTTTCACACGTGCTACACCAGAGCTGTCAAGCGGAGCACGTACGTGCTCGGAGAGCGCTTGCGCTGTGCATGGGCACGCAGTGCCCGCGGCGAAGGGAAGCCCGCGGTCCGATTTCTCAGGGATGCACAGCAGGTGGTCATGGCAGGACGCAAGCAGACGTATAACACGTTTCAGTCCGAACCTTGATTACGTGTGCAGTGAGTGTGGGGGTGATGCACTTTGTTTAATAAATGTTCATTATTACTCTATAATGTTTGAAGTGGTTTATTACGTGTACTTTCACACGAAAGATATGAACATAGAATTTCTTCAAATGCTTACTTTCAATAATAGTGTGTTTTCTGAAATTATGTTATATAATACTTGTATTAATTTGGTATGTATTTTGCTTTATGTATATTTTTTTCAAAATATTCATTTGAGTTATTTGTAATTAGTTGTAATAGTTCTCATACATTACAGGTATTCTCATGGATTCTCTAATTAAGGATTCTCTAAGGATTAAGTAGAAATGTGCGTTAATATTTCCTTCCTGTAATTATCAATTCTTGTATAACTGTAGTTTCTGTTTACATGTCAATTTCCATTAAAAGTTGGTAAAATTTAATAAATATCTATGATATACCAACCCGTGTACTTGAACAACGCGCCGCATTTGCACGAAGGTTGCTCACCCCTGCTTCCCGCCTGTGACACAAGTGACTTCGCTAAGCTGAAATCGCCGCTTGCCCCAAACCTTTGCGAAGGCCATTCGCGTGCTCGTTCATGTGACGGCCAAGGGCCTGCCAATTGACTGCCAAGGGCCCAATCAAGGGTGGCATCTGGAGGCCACGCGCTAAAGAAGAATGTGCTCACCGGGGACCACACCATTTTTGTGGTGAAATTATTTTCAAATGCTCCTAAATATAGTTTTAAAAATTAAATGTCACAGATGTGATTCACACACGAGGGACACCGGTGACCCTCGTGGCCCCGCACGTACATATTTACATGAGGGTCACAAGTGGGCCACAATTTTAGAAAGAGAAAGTACTTAATCAAATTCAATGATATTCAGGATATATCAAAGAAAAAAATACATAAATATTAAGTGCCTTTTAGTAAGAAAAGGAACTGTATTGACGAAAAAACTAGAAAACAAAATACGTGGAACAAATCGTATACAATACAATAACGCTGCTACTAGCGGTAATTTAGAACGCTAAGAGCATTATATAATGTATTGTTCTTCGCACAATTAGAGAAAGTTGAAACTAAATCAATTTGAAATCCCCCTGGGAAGATACAGACCATGAAATAAACACCAGCGTGAGACCCACCCGTGACCCTCATGGCTCTCACCGGGAGTATTGTTGGGGCCCACCAGTGGGCCTCACATACTAGTTAAACTACACGAGGCCCACCCATGACCCTCATGGCAGTCAATGGGTTGGACGTCGTGGCCCAAAATATGCTGGGATCACTTCCCAACCTTACTCCTCTCCCCTTTCCCATTTCCATATTACTCCATGGGCAGCCCGTCTCATTACTCCGAAGAGCCCTGATCTTCACAGGACTGAGCTGAAAGTACTGCGCATGGTCCTGGTTACATGTTCCCGCAACTCCCTTGGGCGGTGGCCCTGAAGACACTGTTTCAGCAGGCCTGTCTTGCCTGACGTATAGGAGACAATTCACGTGAAGGACAGTACTAATTTACTTGAGGAACAAATAATTCATTTTTGGTAACTGGAAACGCGTATCAATTCTTAATATTTCAATTTGAAGATCATCAGTACCACAATAAAGATTTAACGACACTCCATAATTAGATGAATTTCTTACAGACATGTTCTCTCTCTAAGGAATTAAAGTACTTTGGTTGGATAAAATATTAATTCGTATAATTGAAAATTGTATTTTTATTCTTTTGGTGAACGAAAATACGAACATTCGTACATCAAACGTAAAAAAGTACTCATTTAATGTGCGCTTTACAGTCTTCCCACTATCGAAGGAGACTTTACAACAAACTTCATCTGTTTGTTCTGACGCGTCATCATTTGTTTATTCAACCACTCTACAAACAAAACCAACGTTTCCGTAAATATTGAGTGGAAGTTGTCTCTCCTCAAACGCATCCGTCCCATTTCACCATCCAGCGACAGACGATGGCAGAGGCTCTGCGGGAAAAAGAAACTTTCAGAGCAGACTCCACCTGACCTGTCTGGCTCACGTCCAGGGAAAAACTGTTGCTTGCTACCCAAAGGTGTGAATTAAGGTAGGTGTGATTTTCAGCTAAAAACGAGTTCTTAGGTGTATTTTTAAACAGCTTCTTTTGCCTAGCATGTAAAATGGTCCCAGCGATTGCTTTTATTAGAAGGAACGTATGTAGCATCTTGGGTGATACTCATATTCGCGTTGGTTCAGTTTTTGAGAAAGAAAAGAACTTAAATAATCACAGGTGTTGTCATTGCCAACAATACTCTTGTATTGCTGGCACCTGTGATCATTTAATTTTAAATGCCATCGAAATTTCAACACAAAACCAATAAGAAAAGAACTACTTGAGGTATGATTGATGGGCGTTCTTCTTTAATATTTATGCCGAGAAGATCGCAAGTCAACATATTTTCCATAGACTCTAAATTTAAAGAAATTTCAATAATATTTCTTAATAAATTTGCATCTCTTCTAATAAACGACACAAAGATTATTTACAGATTTGCAATATACAGATTTGTAAGACATAAACTTTTGCAGATTTTTGTGAATTTTATTTTGTAGCATGGACTTTTCTAGATTATTTACACAAAATTCGAAAGAATATTCTTGAGAAATTAAAAATATTTGTAAAGCGATACCTTATTATATCCCATCCTATTCTATCCTTCTAAATTATTTTTCAAGCATTTCTTCTGCTTACTATACAAATAAATTACACCATAATATACATGTTGCAAATGTTTCGACTTCAATTAAACCTTACTCGGAATTTTATGGACCCACTCTACACACTTGTATTCATTACATTTTAACGGCTAGTAGTGACAATCACAGTCATATACTCCAATACATGTATTTCCTTAAATAAACAAAAAGTTTGTTCAATGTCATTGCGTTAATATCATAATCTAGGCATTAGAATTTGACGAATCTTTATAACCACGACAAAACATTGCGACGTACGGATCATCGCATTAATTTTTAAGAATCTTGTATGTCAATCACTCCTATTCTGAAAAGAAATAATTTGGTCCAATCATCAAACTGCATTGATTGATCAAAAATATGCGAGAACGACAAAACAACCTTTTGCAATGAGAAACTTAAGCCCCCTTCCATCAAGCGAGAGAAAATATTTAAAAAGTAGAGAAATATAAAATCGTAAATATTTTCCTAACAGGTGATACGAGCACTGGGCCAAGATCTCCTCTTTCGTAACCCGCAATTGGCGCGGCTTGGTCTGGTTCCCGCTGGCTCCGTCCGCGCCATTCCTCCGCGCCAGACACTTCCATTTCGCCGCGCCAGCGCCGCTCCCTTGGCCGCCACCCCCTGTCCGCTGGCGCCAACTTGGCTCCTGCGCACGCTGCACCCGCCGCGGCGCTCTGCTACTGGCGTCATTGCTGCAGGTGCGGTCACGAATGCTGCGGCCGCGCTCACCCCCACAACTACCTGGTCAAAGTCATCATGAAAATTAATTCGGCCAGTTATTATGTAGAGTCCCCGATCTCTTGTGAAATTGACCAATATTCACATCTGATCTTTTTGAGGTGAAAGAAGATGAAAATGAGGAATTAAATTACTTCATAAGTAATAGATTTGATGACTTTATTAATACAAAACTTCACATTTTTCCAGAATAATTTTATTTGTAACATAAAAATTACTAGCGTACCCGTGCGAGAACTCTCGCATGTTAAATCCCACCCTTTCCCTATCCATTTGTCTACCCGTTCCATAAAGAAGAGGAACTACTTACAGAATATCAAACAAAATAACAATGCAATTGATGTTTGAAACAAATTTTCAATTAAAGTTTATTCAGCATTATAGAGAGATGTTCTTGCAACAATTCATACTTCTTTAAAATAAACATTTGAAGAAAATTTTCAATCTTCCATCTTGAGAGTTAGCTTTTCGCTTTCCTTGATAGTCAAATAATAGAAAAGGTACTTTTGAGAAAACCAAGTAAAGTAGTGCGAAAATTCCGGATCGGGCAAGAACAAACCTACTCATTGCAATATTATTTAACTTTCCTTGATTTGTTATGAAGAACCGAGTGGGTTTTGGAGAGTCAGGGTGCCAGCTTGCTGGGGTGAGAAAATTGAAAAATTATTTGTTTACTAAAAAGTATTGAATTATTTTCTGCGTCCTTACGTACCTCAAGAAAAACAATTCCGAGCCAAAAAATAATCAAACTAAAATGTTTACCTTTGAGTACTAAATACCATTTGTTAGCATTAGAAACAATTTAGTTGGCATTAGTAAGCCCACTTCGGTACATGGGAATGTTGCTCAAACTGTGTTTGCATTTTTCATATTTTATTGCATTTTAACAAACCGACACATTGAGTTTAATATCAAACGGTGTTTTATTTACAATATGAGTTTGCAGTTGGGCGTTAATGTACATACTTCCAGATGTCGCCAACATTTAAATCGTGCGTTTGGACTGCGATCGTTGGAAGTTGTCGGGTGACTTGCACTATTCTATAATTTAAATTTAGTTGTTTTTTAATTGCTTCACGTAGTATTGTAGGCTAGCGCGTTTTGATTTTTGTTTTCCATTTATTTCAAGCTATTTTACTTTAGCTACTTTAAAAAGTTTGTTCTTTGTGTTGTGCCATAGCACGAGTTTTCCCCCACTACCTCTGCGTATATATATATATATATATATATATATATATATATATATATATATATATCCGTGCGAGAACTCTCGCATGTTAGACACCACCAAGACCATCTTCAATTGAAGATGAAGAGAATTGAAGAAGGTCTTGACACCACACTCATCCCTATCCTTGTATTTTCATTCTAAGAGGGAAAGTAGTTAACGAAACGTGTTTATTTGTATCTATACTACTTACTACTATCTATACTACTATACTTTTCTTTGTATCTATAAAGGTAACTTGCAATGTACTAACACAATTACAAATAAAAATAAAAAACAATGCAATTAATGTGTAAAAGAAATTTTCAATAAATATTTATTCAATATCATGGAGAATTTGCTTGGAACAATTCCCAACACTTACTTAAAGACATTTGAAGTAATTATTCAATATTCTTTGTCAATTAGGTTTTAGTTTTTCGTGACAGTCACAAAAATATTAACTTTTTTCTTTTGAGAAAGCTACGTGTCTGAACCTGTTGACTTGAAAATTTCATCGAATGTTATCGAAAATAGTGGTACGGGTAAAACACAAACACAGTCTTCACTCTTCACTGAACACCCACATCCTTCCACAATTATGTACACAGCACTTATAGACCATGAAAAAACGTTAATTGAATAGTTTCACTACACGCATAAGAAACAATCTTCATAGGTATAGGTATCAAGCAACTATAATAGTACTTCTAGTTGTTGCTGGAGAGCAAATCTTGAATTAATGATTATGCAAATAAACCTCGTCAGAATGCACAAACTACGGTGTTAACAGAAAGCGTAAATAAAGATTGTCGAATCTAAGCCTTCTAAGCGAGTCACCACAAAAATTGCTACCAGCAGGAAGGACTGAAATATTGAGGTGGCCTTGATAGTATTGAAGCGTAGAACAGAAAAGTTAATTGAATGGATCGCGAAATGTCTCATCTTGTAGATTATGGTGTGAAAAACGTTTGCTTTTTAAGGCTCTAAAACGCTTTGTTTATGAGTTATTTGCCGATATAAGTTGACATGTGATGCGGGTTGCATTTTACATTAATATTTCGATGCGTTTTTTAAAGAAATCATCCATATTTTTAAAGTCAAAATGGAATTCGTCAAGTCTCCGAGAAATTATCTTTCTTTGGAGCTCTCATTTATAAAGATTGGTTGCGTGTGAGAGCCGGAACCCAAAGGTATACTACTGAAATAATACAGGAGACGATTTATTTATTTCACTTAATTCTAGAATTGTCTATCTCAGTTAAATCTTATAACAACCGTAACCGTTTCTAGCAAATTTAAGTATTTCTGAGAAAAGCAGGAGTTTTTATCTCTATATCAACCTCCTTTTGTAAGTATTTACGTAACCACTGCTCACGTAGTTCACAATATTCTCAATACTAGGTACAGCCAGGTACCTACCAAGTTACTACATTCCATCACTCGATGTAGCCTTCGGGCCCTTACACTCAGAGTGTTCTCGATATATCTTACAAGTCTCGCCTATGAGCCTTACCAACTTGGCTTGATATAACCGGAATATAGCGACATGTGGCAGAACCTAGGAAGTACCAACTGTAGCTGGGAGGCTCTAATCGCATGCGTTCTGCCGCACCAACCCAACACTGTTAGAGGCGGTGTCGAACAACGGGTATGGTGGTGTTCAGTTTTAGTGTGCCACTTAGCATGATCATATACCAACTGGAAAAGTCAGGAAAATGGCATGTGGTACGAAAGGTGATGCATGGTGTGTAAGAGTGTCCACCATAGCACAATATAAGGATAAAGATGAAGCGAAATTCATTCTCGCAGCCTTTGTTCGTCCGAGAGTGCAGCTTTAGGCATCTCGACCTGCCCGTGAACAATCTTCATGTAATAGGCTAACATTTTTTATTTTATCTCAAAATACTGCACTGCTAGTAGCTTGTAGCGGCAACAATGCATTCAACAAATAAAATACTACCGTATAACACTGCAATAAATTAAATACTTTAATAAAAACTATCTTCATGAATACAATAATAACTGGGGACGGATTTTGATGATCTAAACATTGCCGAAATTGATCAATAAAATGCTCTTAAAATGTTTTATAATGCCCTAAAAACAAAGAAAATGACGTAAAAAATGATCAAAACCACTTCAGATGATTAACTCAAGTTGTTGCATATGTTACTGACGTAAACGTGGTTTCTTCGTTTTGTTCAAGTGAACTCAGGATAGGAACTCAGAATAGGAACCTTAGATTACATAGAACTCACAACGGCTGACATAATATATGAACGAAAAAATTCAATCGGCTACTCAGGAATTCTGTGAACATTTGTTGCACCTTGTAAATATTGTTTGACGAAAGTACCATTAAAATGATATTAAAGTTGGTGAAATCAGCAAAAATGCATTAAAAATGGCATAAAAAGTTTAAAAGTGACTTACCAGTCGAAATCGACGAAAAATGCAAAAATTCACATATAAAATGGGTAATTTCGTTTTGCCATAACATAATATGATTTTCTATACTACACGGCATTGTTCTTAAGTGAAAAGAAAAAAGACATTTCATTAAAATCCACCTCCTAATAACAACCTAGTGTAGAATATTTATACGGTTCAACAGTTGTTTTCAAATCATGCGTACACCAAAGATGCTGTTCCATAATACAACACGTAAATACCAAATATTTAATGGCAGGTGACCACTTCCAGCCGGTGTGTGAAGTGAGCTGTGTCGTAAGTCACTATGATGATTGTGTAGGTACGCGCAGTATGAGAATAGGTGGAAATATTTGCATTTTTCATTTAAAATCGCAACTGTGTCATTGGTGTTGGATTTTATGAGACATGGATTTGTATTTTCTGGATATATAACGAAACCATAAACACCTGTTACATTGCCGGCGGCTGCATAGACTTCTTTCAATTGTTGCGCGCATTGGAAATTAGTCATGTAGCAATATTAAAATAGTACATTTGTACAATGTTATCCAAATTTTTGTTGAGTAATGTGGGGAAATTTTGTTCATTTAATTTGATAAAGAATAATCTATTCACAATATAATAGTGGATGAAAAAAATACAAAGTGAAGATTATAATTCTAACATTTCATGCCCCTTTTTTAAATAGACATTTCATCACAATTACGGAAACGCAAACGTGATAATGAAACCCATCTAAACTACGTAAATACAGGTTTTAACTAATATTTTACAGTTTTATTGTTGACTTGATCTAAACGATAAGGCCTGCTTATTTCAATTCAATTTACTTCAATTTGATGATTCAGAAGATATCCATTTCCTGAAATGAAGACATGAAAGTGACTCAGGTTTTCCAAGATTGAAAGCATCAAGGAACGTAAGTCGAGAGTTTGTACGTCAAACGCTAAGAAGAGAAGTCGTTAAAGGACCTCTTGTAGTTTTGCATATGATCATTGCGCCTGCAACGAATTCATTGGCGAAGGCCTACGAGGAAAACTGTTCCTGTCCACCTTCGCTTGTCTACTCCGCCGTCGGTCGCCGGGGAGCTCAGTTTGACACCCCCCTTCTAAATAATTGCCACCCGCTCCGCCATCGCCGCTGCTCTGCCCCACTGTGGTCCCAACTGTCCAAAAAGAGGACAATATAAAAATCGCTTCTGAGCATTCGTAGACCGGGAAGCTCTGTTTGAGACCCGACGGTGGAGGAATTTTCACACTAGATCTGTAGCTGGAACGAAATCAATCAATATGTGACGCCTGGGCAGTCGCGGTTCTGGGTACCATAGTTGCCTTCATTCAATTTTAGGCGGTTGCCAGAGCAATTATTTAAACATCGGGACACGGGGTGAGTCACTGTTCCTTCATTTCTACCATCGATTAAAATTAAATGTTAAAATTGAATTTGATTGATTGATTGGAGATTCCGGACGCGTCCACTGCTAATGTGATTAGTATAGGACATGTTTTTATCACGGGAAGCGACAGCGATCTCCCCCGCTGAATGGCGAGATCCGGCACTGTCCTGTCGGCTTACGGGATTTTCCCTCAACCAGGTATCTCCCACCGGCGGGAGACACCACTCCAATCGGGACAAGCTCTAAGCTCCGTGCTGGTTTCCTGAGTGTAATCTAGGTACATTTTCTTGAGCACCAGAAGCCCTACCTATTCAGTTAGAAATTTGGAGAATACTTTTATAACAGTTTATTAACAGTTGCAGAAATGTGTATCCATAAAAGGAAGAATTTGTAACACCTTACTTCTTACAAATTCAAATTTGTGAGCATCCTTAGGAATAATGGAGAAAACAAGAGAACAATAGACAAGGAGCAGGGGACGTTTTCATGTGAGTTTATATTGTTCAATTTGGAATTTGTCTAGTGAATTTTGTGTTCTTTTCGAGAATTTCTAACCATCATGCGTGCCTGCTAGCGGTGCCGCCACGCCGTTGCCGCGGCCACGAGTCGTTCACCTCGCGGCTATTCTCAGGTGCGGGCGACAGTGGCAGCGGCGGCGGCGGCGGTGGCTGCTGGGCCAGACAAAAGGTAAAAATACAACGGCGGGCCCGGCGAATTGTTTCGCGTCGAATGGGAGGCCGAGACGGCGGCGCGGGCGGGGGCGAGGGCAATGGAGGAGGAGATAGAGGCGGTGGCGAAGACGGTGATGGAGACGGAAGGAACTATGAAGAGGGCCCGGGCAGTGAAATTGCAGCGTGGGCACGGAGACCGGATGAACGGCTCAACGGCTAAGGTCATTATTCCCTTATGCGTAGTGCATGTTTCATCCCCCAATGGATGGCGAGATCCGGTGGCGCTGTACACCGGCAGGTTAGAAGTTTCCCTAATTAGATATTTCTCCCCAGCGGGATACCGCCCCAGGCGGGACAAGCTCTAAGCTCTCGACCGGCCTCCCGGAAAGTGTGATAGTGTAATGCATGCAAGTGTAAGAAGGGGTGAGCAAAGGTCAAGGAAGAGGAAGGAAAGATCGCGCGCGGTCCTTGATCCGTTTGTTAGGGTTCTCCTCCCGCATTCGCCTGGTACTGACCGACGAAACCACGGAAAACTACCGACCAGAGCAGCCGGCCGCTAGAATTCTCCTCCAGACGTCAACTGAATTCGACCAAACTATTTAGCTAGTGTCGAAAATTCCGCCATCGTCGAGACAAGAACCTAGGACCTCCAAGTGGTGGGGGTGGTGGTAATGCTCGAAAGGAGATGATGGAGAGGGTGAGACACGAGTCGGGCAAAGTAAAGGGTTACATCGAGAAGTCAAGCAATATCACCTGTATTACAGACCTTTCTGCTGGGGACGTTGAATTGTGGTCACATTAGGAAGGCTTAGCTTGCTCAGTGCATTAAAAGCTTTCTTTGCGCCGACCGACGAGGTTTATTTGAATGTAGATCCACATTCGCTTTAGCAGCAACAATTTTACGTGTTTACTGTTGTGTCATACCAAGGAAAATTCTGATTTTTATAGTGTTACAGCTCATTTCAACAGTTTTGCCGGGGTTTGCCCTAGTGTTGCCACTCTGGCGGAACCAGGGGAGAGGGCCATGAGGACCATGACCCTCCCAAAAGGTCTAGAGTTTTCTTTTACCTTCCTTTTCTTGGCTAAATTGGTTTAACTATTTAGTTATGTTCAAATTATGTAATTATTTATACAATAAAATTGTATAGTATCAGTACAAAAATAGTATCCAATATAATAGTAAATATGTTTATTATTTGACAAAAATATACGATGCCTCTCCCCTCATGTTCGGCTGGATCCGCCCCTGGTTTGCCAATAGTTTTTGATCTCTGCTATTTGTCGGAAGTATTTTCCCATGCAACTCAGGAAACCAAGTGAAGTTTGTGGCTTAATCCATATCACTCATGCAATTGGTATGTTTCCACATGAAACCAGAACCACTTGGTATGTTACCACTTATTACAAAATGTTTATATAATTCTGATTCAAAATGAATTGCGATGTGTCGTTTGAACATCGCACTCGCCACCCCAGCGTCACGCCACATTAACAAGAAGCTCGCAAGGACAACGCGTCCCTCGCGCCGCTTGAATCAGTTCCGCACAGTTGCGTAGGCCCCCCGAAATCCTCCACCATAAACTTAACCCCCTTTTGTCCATACTACAGAATGATTGACTTCTGGAACAACTGCGTTAGGGTCTTGGCGCTAGCACGCAGCAAGATAATCCCTTAAGTCCTATAAACATATCACAATGCCGCAACAAAAGACATCCAATGGCCACGAAAGGAAGAGATCATTTATCCAATCAGCTCACAAAATAACATAGAAAATTCAGGAACTCTACAAACCGACCTATGAGAGCGCTAGGGCAGGAAGCACGTGATAACCCTTGCATGGTGCGAGAAAAAGAAGGGGGGAGAAACACAGGGAGAAGCTAAAACGTCAGACGGGCGAAAAACACGAGAGAGGGTGGTCGAGCAGAAATAGCCTAGGACATTCGAAATTTTCTACATCTTAAAAGCTGCAGTTAGAGAGCGGCCGAATATTGGCTTTTAGAGTTCATTAGTGAGAACAACAGTAAAAAGACGACAATAGCGGTTGGTGAGAGGCAAACATTGAGCCGACCACCACGAGACCTGCTCGGCCTTCGTCCAACCGCGGAATTTATTCCAAACAGCCAGATTTTGGCTTCCAACATCATACGCGGTCCAGGTGATCGTGTGACGGCCTGAGACGTGCGCCAGCACTACGTAATTGCTGCGCTGACATTCACCGCTGACATCCCGAGCGCTGGCGCCTTCATCACGAGGGACAATTCTGAGGCTGATGTCACAACGCTCCAGCGGCGCTCCTGTGGGTCCTGCCGCATCAGTCCATCGATCGGTGAGCAATCCCGTCGCGGTGACGTAGCCATTACATCATCGACTTGTAAGTCATCTTCATCATCATCACTTATTTGATAGCCAAAAGACAGTAATTCAGTGTTTTCAGTTTCCATAATAAATGTGTCCCCGCCATTTTGGACGGGTGAAAAATACTAAATTCTGAGTCAAGTGTTTATTATTCTAAAACAAAGAAACCATTGCACTCCCTCGACCCAGGGCACTCACCCCTGAGACGCTCAACGCCGGCAGCAAAATCGCAGGTAAGTGGGCGTGCGCTTGGCGCCCCTTTTAAATAAATTTAGCGCATGTCCCCACCTGCTACAACGGAAATGACCGTCATACCATCAGTGTGTCGGCGCTTCCATTCTGTGGTGTGACCACCTTCCGATTCCGTTCCAAAGAATCTGCATCAGACGTGGGCGGTTGCATCACAGAATTTATGACTGTATTTTTGGTACCTTTCCATTCACCAAAACTTTATCACCTACCTAATTTTTTGTAATCATCCATTCACAATTTCTCTAAAAATGTTTTGTAATCATCCACATACCTTGACCTACCTGACCCGTCAGTTATGTTGTGTATTTAACACTTGGCTCCAATACGCAATGAAAACTTCCGAATTGTCTTCCTGAATTTTACAAAAGAAACAAAACACTTGTTAATAAAATATATGAAATGATAGAGGTCCTTCAGTTTTAACTCTGTAGTACAAATGTAGATTTGATAGATTAAGAGTAATCTAAAATACTTTAAAGTATCTCCCTAAAACTTAAGTTCCGTAGTTTTTAGATAAAATATTTTCGGCAAAAACTTTGAGTTACAAGGTTTTCATTGCCAAGTAGCATTATTTAACGCTCGATGGCCTGTATAAAGGACGTCTGAATAATTCGAGGCCTCAACGCGAGTCTCATTCTGCAGAGTCGGAACTCGGCAAAAAGCGGCCGGGTTTCTCGGCCTGCTGTGTGTGACGTCACCCCCGAGCGCCAAAGTTTTATTGGTATCTCCTACAATCCCACTACAGAATTGTGCTGGATCGTAGGTGAAGATAGGGCCAGGGGCGGAGGCAAGGGGTAGGGGCGGAAATGTGGAAGGATTCAGGAGATTGGGGGCAGGGTCGAGGACAGGCTTGGCGGATAATGAGGGTATGGTGAATAGTTAGTTATACCTACATGAAAAATTTCGAGTGGGTAAAAATATCCACTCGGAATTTGGGATGGGAGAAATATTCCATAAACGTCAAATTTCAGAAATGAAGTTTCTCGGTATTGCGTTGACTCAAAACGTTTTTGCGATCAACTATGTTGCGAGATCGGCTCAACGGCAATGAAATTGTACATGTTTAGAGGGACATGACCGACAAAATCGATTTGCAAAACTTTTTAAATGAGTTTATATTAGAAATGTAAAGCGCAGTGCTGTTTTTGTATTGCAAATATGAACTTCTCAAGTTTCAAAACATAAATATGACGGCAAATAAGTGAGATAACAATTTGATGACAATTTAATGGTAAACATGACAATTTGAAAGAAAATGTTTTCTATTTGTCCAGGTTGCCAGAACGTTTAGTTAATTAATGCGATTTGAAGTAGTGTCAAAGAGAAATGTTCATTCTAGACATTCGGGAAATGAGTCAATGTAAATAGTTTGTGTTAGTTAAAATTAGATTTAGGTATAATAGCTTGCGTTCAATATTAACATCAACAAAGAAGAACAGAAGGTTCCCGGTGAGCATCGAGACATTTCGTGGGAACTTTTCCACTTCAATAGCACGAAGTTGACGAGTAACACTCCTTCGCAAATTGTAAGCGACGCAAATAAAAGATTAACAAACATTCAAAGGCCTTTAATAGAATAAATAGTACTCAAATGTAATGACACGTCAATGAGATTTGATTAGTAAAGATTTGTAAATAAAGTACAGATTTGTAAATAAATAAAAATCTTAGTATTGATAAAAAATGTAATTTTCTCATTGAAAAAAGAAGACTGATTTATTTAATTAAGAAACTCCACAAACTCACTATTTTCTTTCTTTAACAGAGTAACTTTTCAGAGAATACCCAATGTATACTGGATGGGACCTCGACCCACGTAAGTATTAATCATACAAGAACGTGGGAGTCGCGCATTCTTAGAAATTATAATCAGAATTAAATGGCATTGTATCAGTTAATTTCCATACATAGATATTAAAAGTTACAGTATGTCCTTGACTTTTGCGAGTAGGAAATAAAATCTACTTTTCTTGTCTAGATATTGCATGCAAGGCAAGAGACCATCGCAACATTTGCTCTAGGCTTCCGAGACGGGAAGAAAACGCTATTAAGACGGGGCACTGCTATAGTAGTTGTTACCAATATTTATTACAAACGTAAGTGCGGGCTTTAAGGCAAGCGTTCCTTTTATCATAAAAAACTAGATATATCAGGGTTACTTTGTTTGGGTTAACCTGTGCAAAATGACTGTACGAAATTAAACTCGCATTAAGCTAATTAATAATAAACTAGTGATGCCACAGAATGGCACAGACTTTCCCGTATTAGTTTTCTATTTCCTTGGGTCTGCGATAGCTCTGCGGAATTGCCACATACTCTTACCAGCTTTTAAGAAAATGGCTTTTAAGCGCTCCAAAAAATTCGAAATTTAAAGCTCTTTTCACAGAAAATTTTTGAGTTTTTAAAAACTTCATTTGAAGTCATTTGAAGCACTTACACTCACATATATAATAATGTTTACAACGGGGAGAACGTTTTAAAAATAAGGTATTTCACAACCATGTACAAACCAAGACATAGAACAAACCGATACTTGCGACGAAGTCTTTCATCCAATAAACTTTTTGCAGAGCGTAGCGTAAAACGTGATTAACAATCACGTGGTCAGCAGCGTGTGAAGTGTGTTGCAAGAGTGAAACATATGCAGAATCCACTAGTTATGAATAAAAAAAACAATAATTACAAAATGTAGTGTTAGTTGTTATCATTTTAAGAGGAGGTTGTACTTGCCCTAGGACCAACATTTTCGTTTTTCGTGTTATTTTGAACCTTTAATATTCACTTAACACGGTGCAATATATACTTTTGAGATATCATGTTTCTAAATACTTTTAAATGACATTTAAATGTATGGCAGCGCGAATTGCCACGCCCATTTTTGTCACCTGCCACTTTTTTGTTTTCGAAATCTTTTTTAGTGAAATTTCTTTCGTGGTTGTATTTAGTGTTGTGAAAAAAAATTCTCGCGACATTTGTTTCCTGACATTTTGGCAGCATTGTTTATATTAATATCGTGCATTGTTGTTTGTTTACTGTGAATAGTTTTGTAGTGTCTTAGTCCCTACAAAACACTACTGATGATTAGGAACACACGTCTTTAAAAATATGTGTTACTTAATTAAACTCATTCTATTAAAAGTTTTATGGCTGACCATTCAATGGACTAGAGTTGTGGTCTTCATAGTGCAGTGCTGTGAAAGTTTTATTTATCAGTGCTATTCAAAAACAGTTTCCGCGGGGAACAATCGACACACCTGCGGCGACGTGCCCTCGTGGGCGTCAAACAGTGCAATAATATATTCAGTGGAAGTGAGTGACTCGTACAAGCAAAACAGTTCATTCAACGCCTGATCATGGAAACAGCAACAAACGCAGAATTCCCTTCTTGACCAGAAGCGATATCATCAGCCATGGAGTCGCTTAATAATTATTATACATATACGCCGCATCATCTGCATTTTCCGGGAACCCACCAGCAACAGCTCTACACATCTAGCCAGCCAGTCTACCAAGATATCTCGCTGCAGATGACACCGCAAACGGGAGTTTCACAACCAACAATGCAGATAAGTAGCATGCATGAGCCTTCGCAAAAGAGGCCAAGAATTCAGCCCCAAAATATACCACCTGAGTGCAACTTATCTCAAACTAACCAGCCTCCTTCTCCCGACAATTTGCCAATCTATAACATTCCAACAGGCAACAGATATTCACCACTTACGTCTAATCCCGATGCATCCAATACAATTTCCAGTGATTCCTCCCATACAGGAGATCAAAAATCCCACCAATACTTATTCATGATCCACCAGTGCATGCAGAACTACTAGAAAAAGTAAAAGACCTTCTCAAACATTCAAATTTCACCACAAGAGTCAGAGGACCATATATAGAAGTTAAGGTCAACACTATTGATAACTACACCACACTACGCAAAACCTTATCAACAAAAGGACTATTTTATCATACATACCGGGATCCAACAAGATCAACAATGTCAGTAGTATTAAGAAATGTACCAATTTCATCCTACAAGAACTCGTCACCAAAAGCTATCCAGTAATAACAGTCATAAGGCTGACAGACTTTAACCGGAAACCGTGGCCCTTGTGCGCAGTTACCCTTTCAAAAACCAGTGCCGGAATGGGAATCTAGAATCTGAGAAACCTGTTTAATGCAATAATCTCCGTAGAAGAACGTCGTCATAGACCAGGACCAGTACAGTGCCGTCAATGTCAGGCTTACGGACACACTAAAAAGAACTGTGGTTATCCCCCACGCTCTGGCAAATGTTCAGGCCTACATTCCACACCCGGTTGTACAAACGATGTGATAAAATGTATACATTGCGAAAAGGCTCATCGTGCATCCAGTCGCGAATGCGAAACATATCAAAAAATGCTAATCAGGAAAGCACTTCCTACCCATAACCCTACCCAACATCAAACCCTACAACATCCAACAAATAATTTCATGAATCTCAGCACTCCCACTGCAACAACCCCACTTCCCCCCCACGGCCCCTCCTCTCGGACCCCACAACCGCGTATAGTGCACTCCAACCGATCAGCTATACCAAATCCGTACCTGCCCAGTTCACGCCCATTATAATCAGATTTTTTAAAACCTACTTATCACAGAACGTATCCTTATCCATCACAAATCATGCAATTGATCTCTCAGCAAATACAACATTTCTTTACTAACCTAATAAATAAAACTCTCCCAGCCCTCACACACTCAATTCTTCAATCTTTGACATCGTACTATCCACAAAGTAATGTCTAATAATTGTTCCCAACACCATCTACTCCGCATAATATCGTGGAATGCAAATGGATTACGACCTAACATCCACTCACTAGCTCACTTTCTACATAGCAATAAAATTCATGTAGCTTGCATTCAAGAAACACACCTGAGTCCCTCGATGAGGATTTACATTTCAGGATATGAATTACATCGCTATGACCGCCCAACAAAAAGACGCAGGGGAGGAGTCGCGATATTTGTTAAAAATAATATATTACACCACGTTCAATCAATAAACCACACCAATACTTTCGAAAATATAAGAGTAGTCATACACCAGAACACACAATCTACACTCAATATAATATCAATTTACAAACCACCAATATCCCATATAAGCCAGGTGATATTGACATACTACTTACTCCAAACGAACCCACCCTCATTGTGGGTGATTGGAACGCGAAACATATAGTTTGGGGCAGCAGATTGAATACTCCGACTGGAATATCTCTTCTGAACGATATACAGAGACTTAACTTGACAATTCATGCACCAGAAACTCCAACTTATTACCCTTATTGTCCAACAATTCAGGCCGACGTTCTTGATTTCGGCGTTTCAAGAGACATCAATTATAATATTCATGTTGAAACTCACATAGCTCTTCAATCAGATCATCGCCCACTCATATTCACTCACGATACTTCACCCCGCGAAATACGACCCACCCACCCTTATAATCTCCAAAAAGTGAACTGGCCATATTATCAACTCCTTGTCACACAACTCCTACCTCCACTACCAACATTAAAAACCACACAAGAAATAGACCAAGCAATCAATGTACTTACTCACACCATATTAGATACATTAGGTTTAACTGCCCCATCAACAAGACCCAACTCTCCACTCGCACCCATACCACCCATCGAAATCAATATTTGATGTAGGCTCCTCATCGTAATTGTTTATTTTGGCATAAAGCTTTTTCGGCCGCATTGCGGCCATCTTCAGTACTACAAAACAATGATAATAATAATAATAATAATAATATATCTAAATTACAAAAAATTTAAAACTTTTAAAGAATTAAAAACTTTCAAGAATTGGATTTTAAAGAGATGTAAAATGTGAAATGGACATATAGATTTTTTAAAAATGACAAATGAAAATTAAATAAAATAAATGGAATCTATTACAAATAATATTATGAAGCAAACTGGAGTGAAATAAAACTGGAAAAGTATAATATAAAATGTGTAGATGGAAACATAATTTTGAATAACAAATGTACATTTTGAAAAGAGGTGAAAATAGAAAATGAATAAATATGTAACTAAATAAATAAATGAATTAATAAATTTAGGTGAGCAAACTGACATACCTCTTAGAGGCGGCTGTGGGCCTCAGTCCAGACAGACAGCGAAGGGCGAAGGCATTGTACGCTATTTAAAGGAAACGTTCAATGGAGGTAGGGGAGAACGCGGGGTTTTTTCTAGGAAATGGCCATTGCGGGAAAGGCCCCGGCGGGTGGCGGAAAATAGGTAGGCAGAGGGGTTAATGTGCTTTGGAAGCGGCCAGTTTCAGAAGAGGGGAGAGAGAAGGAATCTGTTCATTTAAAATAGCGTGTTGGGGATTGTTTAATAAATTATTAATGTGTATTGCTTCTAGTTTAAGTCTATGTGTGTATCTGTTTTCAATTTCTAAAATTTTGACGTCAGTGTCTGCATTGAACGAGTGTCCTTGTTCTAATAGATGGTTGGCAAAGTGTGAATGTGTGGTTTTTTGTGTGAGAGCTTGTCTGTGTTCTTTGATCCTTTGTTTAAAGGATCTTCCGGTTTGGCCAATATATTTAGCATTGCAACTACCACAGGAAATGGAGTACACCCCACATGATAGAGGCTTGGGGATCGGATCTTTGTTGTGGGAGAGTGTGGTGTGGAGACAGGTTGGTGTGCTGAAAGTGACGTGTATGTCGAATTGACTGAGCTTTTTGGCAATTTTGAGTGACAATGTTCCAAAGAAGGGGATGGTGTATCTGGTGTGCGTGTGTGTTGTGTGCGTGGGAGTCAGTGAAGTTAATGTTTTTGTGTTAAGGGAGATAGTTTTTCTTTTGATAAGGTTGTCTAAATATGTAAATTTTTTGTAATTTAGATAAATTATTATTATTATTATTATTATTATTATCATTATTTTGTAGTACTGAAGATGGCCGCAATGCGGCCGAAAAAGCTTTATGCCAAAATAAACAATTACGATGAGGAGCCTACATCAAATATTGATTTCGATGATAGCATCGTAAATGCCACACCATTTCCTACCATACCACCCATACTACAAAAATTTATTCATCACAAACGATACATAAGAAATCACTGGCAGAAACACATATCTCCGTTCCTAAAATCGTACCTGAACCTACTCACCAAAATTGTGAGAAAACTTTTAGCCATCACTAATGCTCAGAAGTTACACTTCCAAACACAAATGGCAAAATCTACAGACCACTCATTATGGAACATAACACGGCGTATCCTGAAAAAGCCTATCAAAATACCTCCCCTCACCACTTTATCGGGTACAGTATCTTCACCATCTGAAAAATGCGAAGTGTTGGGAAAATACTTTGCTACATCATTCACACCCCACCCCACCAACAATCCTGAACATGACAATTTCATCTCAGTAGAAAACTTACGGCCAACAATCACAGTACCAGAATGTCCAAAATTCATTTCTCCGTTAGAAATCATTAAATATATTTCTCTGCAGCCCCCAAAGTATCAAACGGTTTCGACCAAATCTCAGCGTACTTACTCAAACGTCTTCCTCTAAAAGTCATTGTACACATCACAGCAATATTTAATGCAGCCCTAAGAATGTCATACTTCCCCCTACATCGAAATACGCACATATCATCCCCATTCCCAAAACCAGGAAAACCAAATGATGACCCAGGAAGCTACCGCCCAATTAGTCTGCTATCGTCCATGGGAAAATTACTTGAAAAATTCATCCTCACCAGACTAAATAATCATCTCACCACATTAAATATAATACCACCTCATCAGTTTGAGTTTCAACCTCAGCTTTCAACATACCACCAAATATTACGATTGACAGAGGACATTATCGAAGGTTTTCATGATCATAAGCATACAGTTGCAGTATTCCTTGACATCGCAAAAGCTTTTGATACAGTATGGCACCCAGGACTGATATTCAAACTCCGGAGCATTGGCACTCCCCAATATCTCGCACGCATAATAGAAGATTTTCTTAATGAACGCACTTTTTCAGTGCGACTTCCTGGTGCACTCTCAACACCATACCCTATCAAAGCAGGAGTTCCGCAGGGTTCGAGCCTCTCTCCAACCTTATTCAATATCTACATAGCTGACGTACCCACCACACCACCACCGCAACATCCATTGCCACTTTTGCAGATGATACAGCAATCTACTCCACAAAACGAGACATAGAAACAGCAATAGAGGATCTGCAAAACCATCTCACTATATTTTCCGATTGGGCACAGAAATGGCACGTTCTGATAAACGCAAGCAAGACCCAAGGGAAAATATTCACTCTTCGAAGACCACTTGACCCACCCACACTCACCTATCAAAACCACAACATACCATGGATTCCTGCGAACACCACGGCAAAATACCTTGGAGTATTACTCGACAGACGACTCACATGGAGACCCAATATCATGCATAGAATAGCACTAGCCACCAAGCGAACACATCAATTATATCCCCTACTCAAAAAATCATCCCCACTCCAACTACACACATCCATTCATCTTTACCAAACAATGATACGACCTATGTTAAGTTATGCATCTCCTGTCTGGGCCGCAGCATCCAAAACAAGTATTCAGAAAATCCAAACTTTCCAAAATAAATTCCTAAGAATAATCACAAAAGCGCCCTGGTTCATTCCAAACTCTCAAATCCATCAAGACCGTTGTATCACACCTATCACTGTACATTTTTCCCTTCTATCCGCAAAATTCTATAACAAAATTTCTCGAATACCTACAGTTATCCATTTCAAACTTGGCAAACAGAACCCTCATCGTAAACGATTAAAAAGGAAATAACCCAGAGAATTTTTTGACCCTCCTTAAGCAGATTGGAAGCGATTAGCCTTTCCTTGCAATATAAAGTGCTTCTGAAAATGTAATAATCACGATAAAAGAAAATATCTTGCAAACTTACTGTATAAAATAAAATCAACTACTGTATCAGTCTTTCACGGCTGCTGAGGGTCTCAGGCCAAGCAAGAATAAATAAATTAAAAAAACTACTATGTTACATAACTCCAAAGTCACAGGGTAAAATAGTTGTGCTACAGAATGGCACAGACTTTCCCGTATTAGTTTTCTATTTCTTTAGGTCTGGGCTAGCTACTCGGACTTGCCACAATATCTTGCTAATCCATCTATCGCCGTCTAAAATTCTTTTTTTCACATTTTATTAAATTCTTGTTTTCCTAATAGTAGAACGGAAATATTATTTTAAGAATATTAAAGAACCGTAAAAGCCCGTTCTAAATAACAATTTTCTTTGAAAAATTTGGAGCCGTTTTCAAGAAAACGGCGTTTAGTCGCTATTGTCATTACGAAATTTCACATTCTTTTTCACAGACAATTTCAGAGTTTTGAAAAACATCATTGGAGGTCATTTGAAGTGCATCAACTCACAAATACAATAGTGTTTACAAATTACTGGAAAAGTGCAATTTAACGGCGTGAAAAAATTAAAAAATTACATTGGTGTAATTTTTGAAAAAAACAAAAAATACTCCAAAATGAAATTTATGTCATATTAAAAAGGGCAATTAGCACTATCCGTTCGAAAAGCTTGAAGAAAAAATTGGATCTATTTATGAGAAAATGGCGTTTGAGCGTTTCTGAAAATGCGGCTAGTTTTCACAGACAACGGTCGAGTTTTTGAGAAACTTTACTAGACATTATTTAAAGCACATGTACTCACAAATATAATCAAGTGAACAAATCGCCGCTAATGTAAATATTAACGACGTGAGAGACAAGTAAAAAAATACATTTAGCAAAATTACGTTTATGTCATATCATAAAGTGCATTAGCCTCTATCCTTAGCAAAAGTTAAAAGAAAAAAATTGGAGCCGTTTTTGGGAAAATCTTTTTTATGTAATTTATGAATATAGCACATAATATTGCGTAAATATTGTACGCAATATTGCGCGCAAACTACTAATATTTTCAAAAACATCATCACGACCATAATGTAAGAACTTATTATGGAGAACAAACTTTATTTGAAGGAAAAATCTCTATCTTTAATTGTGTAGTTGTAGGTAGTGGCCGAATAAAATTCAATTTTTTGCCATAATCGAAAATACAGTTAACCGTGAAAATGGAACATATTCTTCGTTAATAAGTGTATTTTACTCTATTCTTAGAAGAAATTCAAAGAAAAAAATGTGGAGCAGTTTTTGAGAAAATTTTGAAAATGTGCGAGGGGCTTCATATACTCCCAAATTTTATGGAATTTTTTTTCAAAATCTCACAGCTTCGACTCGAGCCAGATCAACTGGGGTTTCTTCAATTTGAAAAAAATCCTACGTATGGTTTAGGCGCTAGTGGTGTTCACAGGCGGACAGACAAACAGACAGACAAGACAGACGGACGTTTTGATTTCAATTGGTTTTTTGGTAACAAGATCCCACAAAACCGGGATTCTGGGTACACCACGTGTTAGGGGATTTTGTTTCTTAATTTAGCAACTGTATTTATCCACTTTTACATTGAAAACCGACTTGAAGTGTTGAAATGGTACTGCCATTCAAATAGCCAATCTACCAATGCTTACGTATATAGTGAAATGAAAACTCAATAAAACGTGCATCGACTGCATGTGGTGGAATGCATACAGGTGGAAACTAAACAATACCGACCATCGTGCCTGTGAAATTTTGTTTTCAAACGAACCGCCATATGAACTGCAATACTAGCGTGACGCGCGGTAGACTGGGGAACCTCCAAGACGAACTCGCGGTCAAATGGCGCAGTTACTGCTCTCTCTTGGTCACATTCTCAAGCTTCCAGTTCCTCCTATGGCCGCTTCACAGTGCTTAAGCGATATTATTTCTGAGTGTGCGGTAACGTAACGTGAACGTCTAATAAATAAGTGCAGAAATTAATGCACCCAATTTACACAATTCAATTGTTTTACTTTTCCGTATACGTACGTATACACGGAGTGATACACGTAGTATAGGGAAAGTTATGTAATGCTGCACGAAAAGATGGCCAATTTTCGCCAGAAAAAAAAATCGTTGCCGGGCGCTGATAAAGAACTAGTGGTTCCACAGAATTGCACAGACTTTTCCGTATTAGTTTTCTATTTCCTTGGCTCTTCGCTAGCTATTCGGAATTGCCACAAACCCTTTCTTGCCAGCTGTCATCTATCACCGCCAAAAGTATATTTGTTTGTCATTTTTTTTTTAATTTTTCGATTTCCTATCGGTAGAAACGGAAACATAAATTTTAGACGATGATAGAGATTTTTCCTTCAAATTAAATTTTTTCTTCATAGTGAGTTCTTTCTTTAAGGTCATCTACACTTTTTTTAAAATTTTACGCGCAATATCGCCTACAATATGTGCAATTTTTAAAAATTTTAAACACAAGATTTTTTCAAAAACGGCTCCAAATTTTTTCTTTAAACTTTTGGTAGGGATAGTGGTAAATGTACTCTATCAGATGACATAAAAGCCATATTGCTCTATCGGTTGGTTTTTTCAAAAATCACAAAAATGTAAATTGTTTACTTGTCTCTCACGTCGTTAATATTTACATTATCGGCGATTTTTTCACATTATTATATTTACGAGTATATATGCTTTAAATAATGTCAAGTTACTCGAAAACACAACCGTTTTCTGTGAAAAGTAGCTCAATTTCGGCATTATCAGAAATGCTCAAACGCCATTTTCTTCTTACATATGGCTGCAAATTTTTTCTTGAAACCTTTGTAATGGATAGTGATAATTACACTCATTAATATGACGTAAAGTTTATTTTGAGTTTTTTTTTTCAAAAATTATATAAATGTAAATTTTTTGAAAGATCTCTCACATCTTTAATACGCATATTATCCACAATTTTTAAAGATTATTATATTTGTGAGTGTAAGTGCTTCAAATAATTTCAAATACAGTATTTTGAAAACTCAAAAATTTTCTGTGAAAATGAGCTTCAAATTTCGCATTTTTAGTAGCGCTAAAACGCCATTTTCTCTTAAACGGTACCCAATTTTTAAACGTAAAATTGCCATTTATGGCTAGGTTTTTGTGTTCTTTAATATTCTAAAATTAATATTTTCGTTCTACCAATACGAAAAAAGAAAAATTAAGAAAATTACAAAAAAAATGTACTTTTGGCGGTGATAGATGGTACCTGGCAAGAAAGAGTATGTGGCAATTCCGAATAGCTAGCGAAGACCCAAGGAAATAGAAAACTTATACGGGAAAGTCTGTGCCATTCTGTAGCTCCACTAGTTTCGCGCAGCATTATATAACTTTCTCTATACCACGTATAGAGAAAGTATATACGTGGTAAAGAATATATAGAGAAAGTATTCCGTGTACACGTACGTATACGGAAAAGTAAAAAGTGGATAAAACCAGTTGCTAAATTAAGAAAAAAATCCCCTTACACGTGGTGTAGCCAGAAACTCTATTTTGTGGGTCCTTCATATCGAAAAACCAATTGAAAGGAAAACGTCCGTCTGTCCGTCCGTCCGTCTATCTGTCTGTCCGTGTGTGAACACTGCTAGCGCCTAAACCATACGTACGATTAGTAGGAGAAGTACGCTACTTCTGGACCAGTGATGACGTCACGAGCCCCCGTGACGTCATGACCCCGTGACGTCATGACCCCGTGACGTCATGACCCCATGACGTCACGACCGGGTGACGTCAGGGACCCGTGACGACATGGCCGCGTGACGTCAGGACCCGAGGACGTCATGCCCGGGTGACGTCAGGACCCCGTGACGGCATGACCCCATGACGTCATGACCGAGGACGTCATGGTCGGGAGGACGTCAGCACTGGTCCAGAAGTAGCGTCGATGTGCGCGTGGCTGAAGTGGTGCCTGTTGCACACACGTCGACAGCGGGGTGTGTGAGCGCACGTGGGTGGCTGTGGGGGTGGGTGGGGGGGAGGAGGAAGAGGGGGAGGTGGTCTTCAAAAAGCCCGCTCGGCCGGGGCGCGAACCAGCGAGGTGCGGTGTGGGAGGCCGGCACGCTAGCCCTGCGCTACGGCAGCAGGCTTAGAAGTGGAGGCGAGCGAGGGGATGGGAAGGTGCGCGCGCTTGGGCGGGGCGCGCGTGCGACGGTGGCGCGCCCTGTGAGCGAACAGGGAAAGGGGACCGCGCGACGGTGGCGCGCCCTGTGAGCGGGCAGGGAAAGGTGACCGTGCGACGGTGGCGCGCCCTGTGTGCGGACGGGGGCATGCGACCGCGCGACGGTGGCGCGCTCTGTGAGCGGACGGGGGCATGCGACCGTGCGACGGCAGGGGAAGGAGAATGAGAAAAGGAAGACATGCAGTGGAAGCGGAGGAGCCGAGGGATGTCTTTGCACAGAGAGGTGTCACCAGAGACAAATAAAAAATCAGAATGAAATGAATATGATGATGAATATATTTGTCTTATATATACAAATCATAAACAAACAATATACAATACAATAGTTTTTTTTTTTTTTGTGAGCTGAGCACACACATGTCCACACACACACACACACACAATGTGTCATGACCAGCAAACACACACACACACACACACACACACACTGCGTGTTGCGCAAGCTGAATGATGACTGTCTCTCACGGCACGTGGTAGGGTCGGGGGAACACACACACACTACAAAACACCATGTTGCACAACGTCACGCGGAGCGGCACCGGTGGTGGCGGTGACGGTGGTGGTGGGGGTGGTGGTGGTGGTGGTGGTGGTGGCACTGTTGGCAGCGGCGTGGGAACGTTTCGTGCGCTTGCGCAACGTCGCGGCGTGGCACTGCTGACAGTCACGGACGAGAGGTGGCGCGACGAAATCCGAGACGTCAGCGAGACGGGACCGATGATGACGTCGACAGGGGCGACACTCCTGGAAGCAGGTCTCCCGACGCAGGTGCACAGGTAGTCGTTTCCACACCGAGTCCACTTCTTGAGGACGAAGGAGCAGGAAGACACAGGGTGGCAAATGACGAAGAATGTTCGAAGGAACGGCAGAGAGGGGCAGATTCTCCTTGTCAAACTGTATGTACGCCGTGAGTGCCCGATCGATGTCGTCACTGGCGTCTTTGCGGCCCTGCACGTAGTGAACGTGTTGCTGCGTCATGATGACGAGAGGACGAGAAGTAGAAGTGAAGTGAGGCGGTGGTGGTCGGTGTGGCGGTTCATATGTCCGCCTCACGTGTCTCTCGTGCGTCAGCGCCGCTGTGCAGGCAAGCTCGCACCAAGATAATCTCCAACGGTGTGAACCGTTGGAAAAGCATAGCATGTGTACACCAGTCAAAGAGGGCGATGAGATGACGCGTGGTGATGCGCGACACCGCCGCCTGGTGCGGTGTCAAGGAGCGCTCCACACAGGTCTCGAGGCGCGGGCAGCCCCATTTCTCCAAGTCGATGAAGATGCACGCCTGCGGCGCAAACGGCCGCAGCCAGCCGACCTTCTGCAAGCCCTTCACGCAGATGAAGGCGGCCCCGCGCAGAGCGTCCGTGAGCGTGACGCGAAGGTGCTCGTAGGGGATGGGGTCGACCTCATCGCCATACGCCGTGAAGGGCTCCGTTGTCGTGCTGATCCAAGGTGAGACCGCTCGTGGCTCCTGAAAGATGTACGTGGCGACGGGCAGGGTGGGCGACGGGTCGGCGGAGAGCGGCACGACGCCCACCTCTTTAAAGGTGAACGTCTTCTTCCCTGTCTGCACACCCTGGACGTCCACGAGCAGCGTGCTGCGCAAGACGCAACGCGCAAGTTCCACATGACTGGCGTGGGACATACCGTATCGCGTGCAGCGCAGCGTTGTGGTGGACGTGTGCGGTGCAGACGTCGGAGAGACAGTGCGGTGAGGAGTCACTGAGGGAGGGACTTATAATACAAGCGGTGGTGGGAGGACACCACGTGACGGGAGAGGCAGAGGAGGGGGCAGGTACGTGCAGCGTGAGCCTGACGCGACGTGCGGTCAACATGACGGCGTGTGGCTAAGTGTACATGTCTTTGGCGGGAATCCAGGAGTTGTGCCGCGCGTCAAAGCCGAGCCATTTCACGAAGCGCAAAGGACCCTTTTTGCGCAAGACGCGCTCCACCAAATAGTCCTGTGGGAATCGGGTCCGTTGTAACTCTTCGAGATAGAATCTACCGGCCACCAGCTGGCCGGAGGCGTCGGTCAGCGTGTAGGTGACAGGGTTGGAGAGGTGGACGCGGTCGACCGTAAAGATTTCGGTACTCCAGGAGGGTGTGTAGCCTTTCGCGAAAACCGTCTTGTGTTTACTTACACGTACGCGATCGCCCACGCGCAGGCGCCGCCACCGTGGATCGCTACGCTTGACCGCCGCGTAGACACTGTGCATGAGATCATCGTTCGTGACCGTCTTTGGCGCCACGTCGATCGAGCGATGGATACGGCTGTTGTAGTCCGCGAGGAGTCCGGGCAGCATGTCGAGCCATTTGTACGAGCCCTGTGCGGAAAACCGCTGCCACATCCTGCCTTTGAGCGTGCGATTGAAGCGTTCGACGACAGCTGCCTTCATCGCGGAGTACGTGGAATAGTGACGTATCCCGCGGTTTTTCATGAGACGGGTGAAGGATGCGTTGAAAAACTCCTTGCCGTCGTCGGTGTGGAGGAGCGCCGGACAGCGCCCGGAGCGTGAGAGGGCGCGCGCGAAGGCTTGCGTCACGAGCTCGCCTGTTTTGCGTGCAACGGGCTCCGCCCACGCGAACTTGGAGTAGACATCGATCACAGTGAGAATGTAACGTTTGTTCCGGTTGAAGCGCGCGTACGCCAGCATGTCCACGAGATCCGCTTGCCATAGATCGTCCAGGCCGCGCGTGAGCACCCTGCGACGACGGTAGCGTTTTCCGAGCGGGCGCATGGAGTTCCCGTGCGATACCGGCACGCACGTGGCTGACCGACGCTCCACGCACCATGCTTAACGCAGAATGCCTGCAGCGCGCAGCTCCTGTTCTATTTGATAAATATCACCGTCGTGCGCGTCGTGGCCGGCCGCACGTGACGCGTGGAGCACCCGCAGGCGTCGGACGAGCGTGTTGGGATCACGCCAGTACGTGACGGACGGTCGTGAGCCGAAACGCAAGCCGCGACCTGTGTGTTGGCGACGAAAGATCAAGGGGGCGATGTAGTCACGGAACTTGACAGTGTTACGTCCACGCAAAGCTTGTCGCCCTTGAAACTGTGTGCGAAGGACGTTGCTGTCTTCCAAAATGGCTTTGTACGCCCGTCTGTCTTCTGTGCTAATCGACGTCACGCGGGGTCGCTTCTCAAAGAGGAGCTCCAGTAAACCCTCTGTGGCAGGGTAGACGCGGTTCGCCACCGTGAGCGTGTCGTGATCGAGGTGAATGGGGATGTTACCGATATAGAGCTGAGGATGCGGATCACCGTGCTGGTACACAAAACGTGGACCGAACCACGGGTCGGTCAAATGGGAGACCATTCGACTCAAGTAGGTGCGGTAGAGAGCGTCATCGCGAATGGGCCGCCGCTGCAGGTACCGTGTGGCGTCGCCCACGACGTGACCGTCATCGTCGCCGTCGCTGTCCCCGAAGACCTCTTCGGGGCCTGCGGTGAGCGAGGTCGGTGAGAGAAAGGACGGACCGGGCACGGGCCGCTGCGGCGTGGGAGGTGGACACGGGGGTCGTGCGCGGCGAAGTGTGGCGGTGTCCAAGCCGACTTCGTCGCCGGCGAGGAAGGCGTCGACAAGAGGACGCTCACGCGTAGGGGATGCATCACCAAAGGTCGTGGCCATCACCGTCGGACGGGAACGGTGCATCATTGGTGTGAGTGAGGAACTTGTTTCAGAGGCTCCTTCACGTAGATGTCGAGCAGGCGTTCCCGTTCGACCTCGCCTCGGCCCGTAGAGCGTTAACCTTGTCGCGAATAGCACGACGCGCGTTTCTCGATTTCGACACCAAGACGCTCGGCTCGGGGAAGCGAAGTCGTCGCGTCCTCGTCGGGCACGGCATGGATGGGCGGACGACGGCGGGGGGCGCGATGCAAGGTAGTCATCGCAGCGCGGACGCACCTTCTTGCGAATGGCTTCCCGGGTGCGGGAGAGCAGCACGAAGGAGTGGTCGGTGTGGCGTGCTGACCGCCGATCTTGCTTTGAGGGACATGACGGTACCCACCCCGAGGGCCGCCGCACGTTCCCCGAGAGTGGCGTCACGCGCTCGCACGCGGTCAAACGCTCGATCGGCGAGCACCCGATCCGCCCGCTTGACGCGCGGGCGTGTCTTTGTTGTTGTGATAGGCGATATCGTGGTTCGCGACAGGCAGCGTCTAAAGGGTTTGACACCCTGGTCCCCGCGCGCCAGACGTGTTTGCAAGCGGGTGCCGGGCCCGCAGAACTGGTAGCCCGGGATGTGAAGTTCGAAGGGAAGCGCATCGATGGCCCGATTCAAGAGGTTGCCCAGTAGCCCACGAGCGTGGGGTTGTTTGCGTCGCGGAGGCATCGTTGCGGGGCAACTGACGCAAAACGCGGACACCGAGGTGTATTTACGTGTTATACGGGGGAGGCGACGAAAAACCGATCAAACCCGGCGCGGTAGCGACCCTTGTCGACGGGGCGTGTCTTGTCAATGACGAGAAAGGAAAACGGTTCACGCCACACCTCTTCACACATCACTTTGAAAGCGGCGAAGGAGGGGAAATCCGTGCCGACGTGTTCCCTGTAAATGTGATCCAAATTGGTGTCGTCTTGACGAAAGGCGATGATGAGATTAGCGTTGTCTCGCACGAGTTGTTTAGGGACCTTCGTGTACGTCTGACAGAGGTAGAGCACGTCGTGATGTTTGTGGCGACCCGCGGCGAAGTAGGTTCTGATGCAATCCTGTCGTTCGGTGGCGACATCATCGAAAACAAAGACGCTGTTCGGTTTCGCCTCCTCCGGGGAGACGACACTGTCGTGGTCGGTGTACACGTGCAACGAGACACCCGCGCCCCCACCCTCGCATACAGCGCGCAAAAACGTGTAGAGTGGTTGATCGACGGTTTTCGCGTACAGATAGATGTGCTCGAACTTGAGTCCGTTCGGCATGGTGAGGAGCGTGAACGTCGTTAACGTTTTCCCGCAACCCGAAGGGCCGATGAGGAGTGCGCGTACGCTGTCCGGCAACAGAGGACCGTGGCGCCCTTCCACGTCGGGCGGTTTCTCGCCTAACACGGGCATCACGTTACGCACGGGCAGCGACACCGGTTGCGGCAGAAAGACCATGATGCGTGCGCGTAGGGGTCGTCGTCGCGGACTGCCTGCGCCTCCCGTGGGGACCACGCATGTATATATATAAGCAGTGTCATTCCGTCACGTTGCACCCATAATGGATACGTTCGGACGGGCGCAACGTGTCGTACGCAGGAGACGAGAGGGGGAAGGCGGGGCGCCGGAGGCCTACGTGAATAAGAGGACCGCCGACGCGCTGCAAGAGTGCAAAGCACATACGGCGAAAACCGCCCTCTCCCTCAACGGAAACGTGTTCGACGCGAAGAAAAAACGGATCACGAATGTCGGCGCCATTGTGAACACGACGGACGCGTGCTCGCTCTATTCCCTCACGACCCGCGTGCCCATGTTCAAACGAGACAATAAAATACTCATCGTGGACATGAAAGGGGCGCGCGTGCTCACGGTGGCGTTGCCCCAGGGTCCGCAAGACGCTGTGAACAAAGCCTACGCGGACAACGTGGTACCGATGGACTACAAAAAGGCGGGCGTGTTGGGCGTGCGAAAGCGACGCCTCGTCGACCTGGCGACCCCGCAAGAGCCACAAGACGCGTGCACGAAAGCGTACGTCGACAGCATGATGACGGAGCACAGCCCATTGACGTGACACAGACGAACGTGATGAAGATGGGGAAGAGGCGACTCGCGGAGGTGTTGCCGCCGGAGGAGGAGGACGATGCGTGTACGAGGAAGTATGTAGAAGACCATTTCATGAAGAAGAACATGATGTCGGTAGACGAAAAGCATCATCCAGACGCCGTGCAAGTGTACAACCGACGTCTCATGAATGTGGCACAACCGACCGATTCGCAAGATGCAGTGACCCTGTCGTACATGCAACAGGCCCTCGTCACCGCGCTCAGTGCGTTGACGCCGGTCTCCCTCCTCACCATCGAAAGCCTGTACCCGCACCCACCCCTTAACCCATCCCTGCCGGAAAGTGGTACATGTTGCCGACGGGTCGTACCAAGTTTGTGATACCGTGCGACGGCACGCCTGCACTGCGAACGCTGCACCCCTACTCATGTTGCTGGCGGTGTACGTGGACGTGCACGACTACAACAAGCTCCCCCCGCCGTTGAAACTCACGATGAACACACCCTCCGGGTGAAGAAGGGACAGACGCTCGCCTTTCGTCTTCTGCAGGAGTCGCCCACAGCACATATGGACGATTACCATTTGTACTTCTCTTCGAGTATCGTATGCGCTTCGCTCACTCACCGTTGGACACACGTGCGTTGTAGGATGTGTGGTATAAAGGTTGGACGTGTACGGCTGGAGGGTCATTCGCGAGGAGGCGCACACGTGTGAAGGAGGAAAGGTATTGTGAGTTCAATAGAGAAAGAGAGAGAGAGAGAGAGCGAGTCCAATGCGGAACAGCCCCACGATGA
>JAHLJT010009436.1:250601851-250734770 GCA_031308135.1 Acheta domesticus | reverse complement strand
GGTAGGAGAAGTACGCTACTTCTGGACCAGTGATGACGTCACGAGCCCCCGTGACGTCATGACCCCGTGACGTCATGACCCCGTGACGTCATGACCCCATGACGTCACGACCGGGTGACGTCAGGGACCCGTGACGTCATGGCCGCGTGACGTCAGGACCCGAGGACGTCATGCCCGGGTGACGTCAGGACCCCGTGACGTCATGACCCCATGACGTCATGACCGGGGACGTCATGGTCGGGAGGACGTCAGCACTGGTCCAGAAGTAGCGTCGATGTGCGCGTGGCTGAAGTGGTGCCTGTTGCACACACGTCGACAGCGGGGGGTGTGAGCGCACGTGGGTGGCTGTGGGGGTGGGTGGGGGGAGGAGGAAGAGGGGGAGGTGGTCTTCAAAAAGCCCGCTCGGCCGGGGCGCGAACCAGCGAGGTGCGGTGTGGGAGGCCGGCACGCTAGCCCTGCGCTACGGCAGCAGGCTTAGAAGTGGAGGCGAGCGAGGGGATGGGAAGGTGCGCGCGCTTGGGCGGGGCGCGCGTGCGACGGTGGCGCGCCCTGTGAGCGAACAGGGAAAGGGGACCGCGCGACGGTGGCGCGCCCTGTGAGCGGGCAGGGAAAGGTGACCGTGCGACGGTGGCGCGCCCTGTGTGCGGACGGGGGCATGCGACCGCGCGACGGTGGCGCGCTCTGTGAGCGGACGGGGGCATGCGACCGTGCGACGGCAGGGGAAGGAGAATGAGAAAAGGAAGACATGCAGTGGAAGCGGAGGAGCCGAGGGATGTCTTTGCACAGAGAGGTGTCACCAGAGACAAATAAAAAATCACAATGAAATGAATATGATGATGAATATATTTGTCTTATATATACAAATCATAAACAAACAATATACAATACAATAGTTTTTTTTTTGTGAGCTGAGCACACACATGTCACACACACACACACACACAATGTGTCATGACCAGCAAACACACACACACACACACACACTGCGTGTTGCGCAAGCTGAATGATGACTGTCTCATCACGGCACGTGGTAGGGTCGGGGGAACACACACACACTACAAAACACCATGTTGCACAACGTCACGCGGAGCGGCACCGGTGGTGGCGGTGACGGTGGTGGTGGGGGTGGTGGTGGTGGTGGTGGTGGTGGCACTGTTGGCAGCGGCGTGGGAACGTTTCGTGCGCTTGCGCAACGTCGCGGCGTGGCACTGCTGACAGTCACGGACGAGAGGTGGCGCGACGAAATCCGAGACGTCAGCGAGACGGGACCGATGATGACGTCGACAGGGGCGACACTCCTGGAAGCAGGTCTCCCGACGCAGGTGCACAGGTAGTCGTTTCCACACCGAGTCCACTTCTTGAGGACGAAGGAGCAGGAAGACACAGGGTGGCAAATGACGAAGAATGTTCGAAGGAACGGCAGAGAGGGGCAGATTCTCCTTGTCAAACTGTATGTACGCCGTGAGTGCCCGATCGATGTCGTCACTGGCGTCTTTGCGGCCCTGCACGTAGTGAACGTGTTGCTGCGTCATGATGACGAGAGGACGAGAAGTAGAAGTGAAGTGAGGCGGTGGTGGTCGGTGTGGCGGTTCATATGTCCGCCTCACGTGTCTCTCGTGCGTCAGCGCCGCTGTGCAGGCAAGCTCGCACCAAGATAATCTCCAACGGTGTGAACCGTTGGAAAAGCATAGCATGTGTACACCAGTCAAAGAGGGCGATGAGATGACGCGTGGTGATGCGCGACACCGCCGCCTGGTGCGGTGTCAAGGAGCGCTCCACACAGGTCTCGAGGCGCGGGCAGCCCCATTTCTCCAAGTCGATGAAGATGCACGCCTGCGGCGCAAACGGCCGCAGCCAGCCGACCTTCTGCAAGCCCTTCACGCAGATGAAGGCGGCCCCGCGCAGAGCGTCCGTGAGCGTGACGCGAAGGTGCTCGTAGGGGATGGGGTCGACCTCATCGCCATACGCCGTGAAGGGCTCCGTTGTCGTGCTGATCCAAGGTGAGACCGCTCGTGGCTCCTGAAAGATGTACGTGGCGACGGGCAGGGTGGGCGACGGGTCGGCGGAGAGCGGCACGACGCCCACCTCTTTAAAGGTGAACGTCTTCTTCCCTGTCTGCACACCCTGGACGTCCACGAGCAGCGTGCTGCGCAAGACGCAACGCGCAAGTTCCACATGACTGGCGTGGGACATACCGTATCGCGTGCAGCGCAGCGTTGTGGTGGACGTGTGCGGTGCAGACGTCGGAGAGACAGTGCGGTGAGGAGTCACTGAGGGAGGGACTTATAACACAAGCGGTGGTGGGAGGACACCACGTGACGGGAGAGGCAGAGGAGGGGGCAGGTACGTGCAGCGTGAGCCTGACGCGACGTGCGGTCAACATGACGGCGTGTGGCTAAGTGTACATGTCTTTGGCGGGAATCCAGGAGTTGTGCCGCGCGTCAAAGCCGAGCCATTTCACGAAGCGCAAAGGACCCTTTTTGCGCAAGACGCGCTCCACCAAATAGTCCTGTGGGAATCGGGTCCGTTGTAACTCTTCGAGATAGAATCTACCGGCCACCAGCTGGCCGGAGGCGTCGGTCAGCGTGTAGGTGACAGGGTTGGAGAGGTGGACGCGGTCGACCGTAAAGATTTCGGTACTCCAGGAGGGTGTGTAGCCTTTCGCGAAAACCGTCTTGTGTTTACTTACACGTACGCGATCGCCCACGCGCAGGCGCCGCCACCGTGGATCGCTACGCTTGACCGCCGCGTAGACACTGTGCATGAGATCATCGTTCGTGACCGTCTTTGGCGCCACGCCGATCGAGCGATGGATACGGCTGTTGTAGTCCGCGAGGAGTCCGGGCAGCATGTCGAGCCATTTGTACGAGCCCTGTGCGGAAAACCGCTGCCACATCCTGCCTTTGAGCGTGCGATTGAAGCGTTCGACGACAGCTGCCTTCATCGCGGAGTACGTGGAATAGTGACGTATCCCGCGGTTTTTCATGAGACGGGTGAAGGATGCGTTGAAAAACTCCTTGCCGTCGTCGGTGTGGAGGAGCGCCGGACAGCGCCCGGAGCGTGAGAGGACGCGCGCGAAGGCTTGCGTCACGAGCTCGCCTGTTTTGCGTGCAACGGGCTCCGCCCACGCGAACTTGGAGTAGACATCGATCACAGTGAGAATGTAACGTTTGTTCCGGTTGAAGCGCGCGTACGCCAGCATGTCCACGAGATCCGCTTGCCATAGATCGTCCAGGCCGCGCGTGAGCACCCTGCGACGACGGTAGCGTTTCCGAGCGGGCGCATGGAGTTCCCGTGCGATACCGGCACGCACGTGGCTGACCGACGCGCCACGCACCATGCTTAACGCAGAATGCCTGCAGCGCGCAGCTCCTGTTCTATTTGATAAATATCACCGTCGTGCGCGTCGTGGCCGGCCGCACGTGACGCGTGGAGCACCCGCAGGCGTCGGACGAGCGTGTTGGGATCACGCCAGTACGTGACGGACGGTCGTGAGCCGAAACGCAAGCCGCGACCTGTGTGTTGGCGACGAAAGATCAAGGGGGCGATGTAGTCACGGAACTTGACAGTGTTACGTCCACGCAAAGCTTGTCGCCCTTGAAACTGTGTGCGAAGGACGTTGCTGTCTTCCAAAATGGCTTTGTACGCCCGTCTGTCTTCTGTGCTAATCGACGTCACGCGGGGTCGCTTCTCAAAGAGGAGCTCCAGTAAACCCTCTGTGGCAGGGTAGACGCGGTTCGCCACCGTGAGCGTGTCGTGATCGAGGTGAATGGGGATGTTACCGATATAGAGCTGAGGATGCGGATCACCGTGCTGGTACACAAAACGTGGACCGAACCACGGGTCGGTCAAATGGGAGACCATACGACTCAAGTAGGTGCGGTAGAGAGCGTCATCGCGAATGGGCCGCCGCTGCAGGTACCGTGTGGCGTCGCCCACGACGTGACCGTCATCGTCGCCGTCGCTGTCCCCGAAGACCTCTTCGGGGCCTGCGGTGAGCGAGGTCGGTGAGAGAAAGGACGGACCGGGCACGGGCCGCTGCGGCGTGGAGGTGGACACGGGGTCGTGCGCGGCGAAGTGTGGCGTGTCCAAGCCGACTTCGTCGCCGGCGAGGAAGGCGTCGACAAGAGGACGCTCACGCGTAGCGGATGCATCACCAAAGGTCGTGGCATCACCGTCGGACGGGAACGGTGCATCATTGGTGTGAGTGAGGACTTGTTTCAGAGGCTCCTTCACGTAGATGTCGAGCAGGCGTTCCCGTTCGACCTCGCCTCGGCGTAGAGCGTTAACCTTGTCGCGAATAGCACGACGCGCGTTCTCGATTTCGACACCAAGACGCTCGGCTCGGGGAAGCGAAGTCGTCGCGTCCTCGTCGGGCACGGCATGGATGGGCGGACGACGGCGGGGGGCGCGATGCAAGGTAGTCATCGCAGCGCGACGCACCTTCTTGCGAATGGCTTCCCGGGTGCGGAGAGCAGCACGAAGGAGTGTCGGTGTGGCGTGCTGACCGCCGATCTTGCTTTTGAGGGACATGACGGTACCCACCCCGAGGGCCGCCGCACGTTCCCCGAGAGTGGCGTCACGCGCTCGCACGCGGTCAAACGCTCGATCGGCGAGCACCCGATCCGCCGCTTGACGCGCGGGCGTGTCTTTGTTGTTGTGATAGGCGATATCGTGGTCGCGACAGGCAGCGTCTAAAGGGTTGACACCCTGGTCCCCGCGCGCCAGACGTGTTTGCAAGCGGGTGCCGGGCCCGCAGAACTGGTAGCCCGGGATGTGAAGTTCGAAGGGAAGCGCATCGATGGCCCGATTCAAGAGGTTGCCCAGTAGCCCACGAGCGTGGGGTTGTTTGCGTCGCGGAGGCATCGTTGCGGGGCAACTGACGCAAAACGCGGACACCGAGGTGTATTTACGTGTTATACGGGGGAGGCGACGAAAAACCGATCAAACCCGGCGCGGTAGCGACCCTTGTCGACGGGGCGTGTCTTGTCAATGACGAGAAAGGAAAACGGTTCACGCCACACCTCTTCACACATCACTTTGAAAGCGGCGAAGGAGGGGAAATCCGTGCCGACGTGTTCCCTGTAAATGTGATCCAAATTGGTGTCGTCTTGACGAAAGGCGATGATGAGATTAGCGTTGTCTCGCACGAGTTGTTTAGGGACCTTCGTGTACGTCTGACAGAGGTAGAGCACGTCGTGATGTTTGTGGCGACCCGCGGCGAAGTAGGTTCTGATGCAATCCTGTCGTTCGGTGGCGACATCATCGAAAACAAAGACGCTGTTCGGTTTCGCCTCCTCCGGGGAGACGACACTGTCGTGGTCGGTGTACACGTGCAACGAGACACCCGCGCCCCCACCCTCGCATACAGCGCGCAAAAACGTGTAGAGTGGTTGATCGACGGTTTTCGCGTACAGATAGATGTGCTCGAACTTGAGTCCGTTCGGCATGGTGAGGAGCGTGAACGTCGTTAACGTTTTCCCGCAACCCGAAGGGCCGATGAGGAGTGCGCGTACGCTGTCCGGCAACAGAGGACCGTGGCGCCCTTCCACGTCGGGCGGTTTCTCGCCTAACACGGGCATCACGTTACGCACGGGCAGCGACACCGGTTGCGGCAGAAAGACCATGATGCGTGCGCGTAGGGGTCGTCGTCGCGGACTGCCTGCGCCTCCCGTGGGGACCACGCATGTATATATATATAAGCAGTGTCATTCCGTCACGTTGCACCCATAATGGATACGTTCGGACGGGCGCAACGTGTCGTACGCAGGAGACGAGAGGGGGAAGGCGGGGCGCCGGAGGCCTACGTGAATAAGAGGACCGCCGACGCGCTGCAAGAGTGCAAAGCACATACGGCGAAAACCGCCCTCTCCCTCAACGGAAACGTGTTCGACGCGAAGAAAAAACGGATCACGAATGTCGGCGCCATTGTGAACACGACGGACGCGTGCTCGCTCTATTCCCTCACGACCCGCGTGCCCATGTTCAAACGAGACAATAAAATACTCATCGTGGACATGAAAGGGGCGCGCGTGCTCACGGTGGCGTTGCCCCAGGGTCCGCAAGACGCTGTGAACAAAGCCTACGCGGACAACGTGGTACCGATGGACTACAAAAAGGCGGGCGTGTTGGGCGTGCGAAAGCGACGCCTCGTCGACCTGGCGACCCCGCAAGAGCCACAAGACGCGTGCACGAAAGCGTACGTCGACAGCATGATGACGGAGCACAGCCCCATTGACGTGACACAGACGAACGTGATGAAGATGGGGAAGAGGCGACTCGCGGAGGTGTTGCCGCCGGAGGAGGAGGACGATGCGTGTACGAGGAAGTATGTAGAAGACCATTTCATGAAGAAGAACATGATGTCGGTAGACGAAAAGCATCATCCAGACGCCGTGCAAGTGTACAACCGACGTCTCATGAATGTGGCACAACCGACCGATTCGCAAGATGCAGTGACCCTGTCGTACATGCAACAGGCCCTCGTCACCGCGCTCAGTGCGTTGACGCCGGTCTCCCTCCTCACCATCGAAAGCCTGTACCCGCACCCACCCCTTAACCCATCCCTGCCGGGAAAGTGGTACATGTTGCCGACGGGTCGTACCAAGTTTGTGATACCGTGCGACGGCACGCTTGCACTGCGCAACGCTGCACCCCTACTCATGTTGCTGGCGGTGTACGTGGACGTGCACGACTACAACAAGCTCCCCCCGCCGTTGAAACTCACGATGAACACACCCTTCCGGGTGAAGAAGGGACAGACGCTCGCCTTTCGTCTTCTGCAGGAGTCGCCCACAGCACATATGGACGATTACCATTTGTACCTTCTCTTCGAGTATCGTATGGCGCTTCCGCTCACGTCACCGTTGGACACACGTGCGTTGTAGGATGTGTTGGTATAAAGGTTGGACCGTGACGGGTGGAGTGGTCAGTCGCGAGGGAGGCGCACACGTGTGAAGGAGGAAGGAGTGTGAGTTCAATAGAGAAAGAGAGAGAGAGAGAGAGCGAGTCCCATGCGGAACCGCCCCACGATGACGAGTGAACCATCGAGCACTGGTGCCGGTGGAGGAGGAGGCCGGAAACGCAAGAGCAAGAGTCGTCAGAGACGAGGACGTGTGCTTCCCATCGCAAAACGAGGAGGGTTTCTCCCGCTGTTGGCCGCCCTAGGCGCGATCGGCTCGCTCGCGGGCGGCGCGTCGGCCATTGCGAATGCCGTCAACAACGCAAAGCACGCGAAAAAGGTGTTGGAAGAGGCGATACGACACAACAAAGTGATGGAGGGCAAAGGGCTCCGTCCGCGTCGACGCGCCCACACAACAGGGAGAAGAAGAAGAATAAATAAAAAAAAAACAATCTGCGCTGAAGGTGACTGAACGTGTTCCGGAGCGTGTCCTCACGCATCGTGAAGTGACGCACTACGCAAAAGCATGTGGTCTCCCGTATTTCCGAGGCGTGTTTATGCGCGAACAGCTGCCGGCGCGACCGCGACGACGCGAGTCCGGCGTCATCAATCTGGATGATGTGCGTGGGGAAGGGACGCATTACGTGGCCTACGTCAAAAGAGGAACACATGTGCGCTACTTTGACTCCTTCGGACTCCCACCGCCGAGGGCGTTCGTACGCTACGTCGGACCCGACGTGACGATGCGTTACAACATGAACCGTGTGCAGGCGTTTGACAGCGAGAATTGCGGACGGCTGTGTTTGCAGTTTATATATGAGACGTCACGAGAACTGGACAAGGCCCACTCCTAGTATGACGACGCTCACGTTGACACTGGTAGGGGAGGGATCGGCGTTGACGGTGCGGTACGCGCCGCCGCTCGACTTCGGAAACGTGCCCCACGAAATGGCGCTCACTGCGCTTCGGACGGTCAACAACGTGGAGAACGTGCGACAGGGTTGCAACACCTTGACGTTCTCCGCCACGGGAGAGCAGGCGGGGAGGACCCGCGTGACCCTCCCCACGGGCACGTACACCTTGGACGACATCGAAGCGTTCGTCCAGTCGGCCTTGCGTGCAAGCGTCCTAGGCGCAAGTCACGTGTTTCATTTGCGAGGCAACATCAACACACAACGCTGCACAGTGGAAACGTCATTGTACCTGCATTTCGACGAAGCCGATTCGATCGGTGCTTTGCTTGGGTTTCCGAAAACGATTCTACCACCGACCAGCGGCACGACCAGCCCGAAAACCGACGATGAGAAGACAGGAAAGGCGGTAGACGTCGACAACGGGACAGCACCGGCGCGCGCAACGCTGATCGACGATTTCGAGTGGTTCATAGAATGTAATGTCGTAGAGAGCGGCTATATAAACCACAAACCCTCGCACGTGCTTCATCACTTCCACGTCGTCGACCCTCCGGGCCACGTGGTCACGGAAACACCCGTCCATCCCGTCTTCCATCGTGTGACGCGGACGCGCATCGAGGAGCTGACGCTGCGTTTGGTCAACGCCCGAGGAGAACCTATCCGCTGTCCGAAGGACAGTCCTCTTCGCTGCACACTCCTTGTGCGGGCCGTGCGTGGTGGAGGTTGATCAGCGTATCAGCATGCGAGCTCGCTTGCCGCCGCGCCACAGAGTACCGTGTCCCCCGATAGCGCTCACGTCGGTGAGTCGACGTGTCCTGCGAGAGCTCGGTTACGTGTTGAGAGCGGATCAACAACACCAACAACAGCGGACACGCCGTGACGGACGGCCACGGCGCACGCGCGCGCCACGACGAACACGTACGCGCATCGGCAGACACACACGCGTGTAGTCTGTCATGTATAGTACGTCACTCGTCCATCGTTTCACCATCTCCTCCTCCTCCTCCTCCTCCTCCACCTCCTCCTCCTACTCGATGCCTGTCGCGACCTGAACGATAGCAGCCCGGTCAACATGGAGAAATGCCGCGTCATGGTCGGCGCGACGATACTTCTTCATGTATAAGACGTCGTGCTCGTGCGCAGCCGCGTCACAGTGTGCCGTGACTCGCGATAGCGCTCACATCACCGAGGCACCCCCCCACCCTCCTTCCTTTCCACCAGCAGCAGCAGCAGCAGCAGCGGACACTTCATCATGCCGTCCGTCAACGTAGAAAACGTGCTCAACGTCGACTTGCTCGAACAACAAGGTGCCATCATCGGTAGTGAAATACACGTCTATAGACCTTTCAACGACGCCTTCGACCACAATGACACGTTACGTATCCCTATACAAGACAATGATGGCTACACGGTGCCCGGCGATAGCGTGCTCGTGATCGAGGGCAAAGCCGTGAAGACCGCGAACACCGCTCAGGCGACGCCGTGCAAATGGGTGACCAACGCCTTCGCGCATCTGTTGGCCGACGCACGCTATGAACTGAACAACATCGAAGTGGACAGAGTTCGCTGGCCCGGTATCACCAGCACCCTCAAGGGTCTCGTGTCGTTTTCCGCGGAGGAACGTGAAACGCTGGCGTACGCGGGATGGCCCCGCACCAGCGACGAATCAACCCTCTCGCATCTCAGCAACGCGACCACAGGGGCTTTCTCTGTGCGTATACCGTTGCGATGCCTGCTCGGTGTGATGGAAGACCATCGACACATCGTGACGGGTGTGAAACAGGAATTGGTGCTCACACGTGGCAGTCACGATCACGACGCCCTTATCACAACCGAAGCAGTGGGGTCGGAGACGCCGTCCACGGTTGTCTTGACGAAGCTCGAATGGCACATGCCTCGTATTCGCGTAAAGGCGGAAAACCACATCCGCATCCAGAACCTCATCCTCAAACAAGTTGCCTTGCCGATGGAATTTATGGCGTGGGATCTGCACATCTTCCCGAATGTCCCGAGCACCCAAGGTTGGGTATGGCCGGTGAAGACGTCGTCGGCCGTGGAATGTCCTCTGTACGTGATTGTTGCTTTCCAAACAGATCGCAGCAATAAACTCCGAGCGAACGCGTCTGCTTACGACCACTTGAGCGTGACGAACGTGAAGGTGGTCATTAACGAGAAGGAGTACCCGTATCACGACCTCGATGTCGATATGGCTGCAGGACGACTCGGTGAATGCTTCGCCCTGTTCCGGGCGTTTCACGGGAGCTACTACAAAGCAGTGGAATCGGCATCGGCAGTGACACGCACCGACTACAAGGACAAGTATCCACTCTTCGTGTTCGATTGCACAAAGCACGAGTTACCAACACTAGGCAAAGCGGTGGACACCCGCATTCATATTGGCACAAAGACCAACATTCCTGCCAACACGACTGCGTACGCGCTCATTTTGCACAAACGCACCTTTGAGTACATCCCCGTGAACGGCACGGTGCGAAAGGTGCCCGTCTAAGACCTACGCGAGAAAGAGAGGACGAGAAGACTCGCGCCCGTAGAAGCATGTGTGTGTGTGTGTGTGTGTGATACGATATGAAACATCGCACTGTCTATTGTAAAAACGACCCTCACGAACGTCAATAAAGATTGTTGTCTGTGTGAATCAAACCGGTGTTGTTGTTGTTGTTTCTTTTTTCCTCCCTGTGTTTTTTTTTCTTTGGTGTGTGGATATTGTCATTCGTTTTGAATGTGGGGTTGGGGCATGACACATGTTGACAATGGGTTTCACAGTCTCTCTCTCACTCTCTCTCTCTCCACTGCACCTACACACACACACTTACATTTCTCTCCATTACGGCGATTGGGGTGGCGCGAACCTGCCGCTCGCGGGGTCCCCGCTCTCGGAGCCAATGGGGAAGGTCGTGGTGGTGGTGGTGGTGGTGGTGGTGGTCCCTTCCTCACCGGCGTCCTGTGTGGAGGAACGTTCTGTGACGGGCATGGTCACGTGACGTGGCTGGGGTTGACCTCTCCATCTGACACACACACACACAACCACATACACCCTGATGGACGTGTGGGTAGACCGCACGAGCACATAAAAAACAACAAAAAAAAAAGGACCACAGGGCATGTCATCACGCGTCAACACTTACCGGCAGCCAACGCTTACACGAAGGAGAAAGCGGCATCTGACCCGTCCGTTCGCGTTTGCATTCCACGCCAGTGGCGGATGAGCGGTGGGTATCCCGTGATGCGACAGTAGCAGCACGGGAGGTGACGGAAAACACCGCCGACACGCCTTGATCAAGGGGTCCTGTTGCATGACGGCAGGCAAGGTCGTCGAACACAAAGTCGACCTCCAACGCCATCACCGTCATAAAATGTACTTCGGAATGCGTGCGAAGTTGATTCGCCGTCATGCCCGAAAGGGTGCGGTGATGGTGCCACCACCACAGCAGAAAGCCGTCCTCTGTGTATTGTTGACCTACGACATGCAAGCCAGGGGTGACGCACACACACACACACACACACACACACGATGTAGACAAGGCGTACACATACCACTGAGGGAAGTCGCACTCCCGACGGGCGAACATGCCGGACAATCCCGGACGAAGGGCGGAGGACCGTCCGCAACGTCATTGGCCCGGCGGTACAGTGCTTCGGGGCAATGACGCGGACAGCACAGGCACAGCCACTGCTGGGACGCGACGGGGCGTGGGTTGCCGGGGCAATAGAGACAGCCTTGCACGGCGGGATCCTGCCGCAGGTGCTCTGGGAGGCGTGGAAACACCCAGAACACGTCCGCGGCGGCCACGGTTATCAATAAACTCTTTGGAAATAGTCGCAGCTGCTGGGCCGAGAACGAGGTAATCGTTCGATGGTCGTCCGACCACCACTGCAGGACGAGGTTGTCCGTCGCTCTCGCGTTGACGTGCGTCATGGTGCAGACGTAGATGGTGCAGGGGATGATGCCACACGATCCTGTTGACGTTGTTCTAATAGATAGTGACCGTACGGCAGCGATGTCAACGGATCGCACCAATGCCGTTTGTCGTCCACGCAGCACAAAGTGCGTTTGTGCTGCGCTTCGGAATACACAACGTGCCCGCGTGAGCGTAGTGTGTGTTGAACGGCGGAACGAGGCGGAGCAGTCTCGTCGGTTATAAACCGCTTGTAGTCCTCCAGAGTATACGCACGCACGACACACCGCTGTACACCTTTCGCTTTGTTTTTATCACGTTGTGAGACTGTGCGGAACGTGTACATTTTGGGGCGCAGACCGACGTATTCTACAATGTAATCGAGGCACGTTTCGTCTTTTCATCACGCCGGGCGTCAACTTGTTGCCCGGACGTATACCGTGGACGTTGTCAGCGGGGAAGTTGGAGGTGTCAAAGTAGTCGGACTGTTCGCGCATGACGTCGTACACGTTGCTGCTCGTGCAATAGAGGAAGCTATCGGTGTCCGTGTAGCAGAGCGCTAAGGTGTTAAAATGCTGCCGCGCAAAACCGTAGTGGAAGCGATACATGGTCTCTTGGAATGCTCCAAAATGGTAAAGCCAAGATATACGGGTTTGTTCATGGTAACCGTTGTCTTTTTGCAGTTCGAGAATCATCAGATGCATCCCGATAGGCGTACTGTTCACAAACGCGGGATGCGCTATCCATTTGCGTGCTCCGGTCCGACCTGTCCACCCCTTTGTCAACACGAATCGCCGATACTGCCGAACGTTTTCGAGAGATTTGCCATAGATGGACACGTTCATGAGTTGTAGAGATCCCTTTCGAATCGAGATGACGCGGCCTGGCGCAGAACGCGTGTTTCAACGCCATGTACTCGGCAAGCCAGGGACGTTGCGCAAAGGTGAGAATGCGATGGACACGTTCGAGGACCACTCCGTACTGCATCGCCTGAACGAGGTTCCGAATGTGTATCACATAGCGCGTCTTCGGTAGCAGCGTGGTGAGCAATTTCATCTGCTTGCTGCCCGGAGGGCACAATGGTGACGGGACAGAACGGTAGATCCGCGAGCGCGTCGTGGATGTGTGGCGGGTACGCCAGGTCGACTTCGAGCACGTACCCTTGTGTCGTCGCCGCGGCGGCAGCCGCGTGTATATCAAAGACCGTACGCTCCGTGTCGGTGAGCCACCGAAACTCGCCGACCGGAAGCGGTTGCATCATCGAATGACCGTACAAATTATTTTTGTCATAGAGCACGAGGTAGCTGTGTTCACGTTCGGGTTGATAGTCCTCTCCGAGGACCCGGATGGTTGGCGCGAGCGTGGCGACGATTGAGTTGCACAAGCCCCCCGCGAATACCGCGTTCGAAAAACAGAAGCATATCAGGATCGGTGAGGAGTTGCAAGGTCTGTTGCGGTGTGTTTCAACATGGCGTCGAAACTAAATCCGGGAATGGTGAAGTAATGGAAGGGATCGAGACCGTAGTCGTGCAAACTGGTGTGCCGGAACTTTTCACCGATATCCGCTAAGAGCAGCACGTCAACCTTGAGATAATGCATTGCGTACTCTCTGATGTTACGACATCGAAATACTTGCCACACGCGACGCGCGTGTTCGTAGTCCTCGCGTGAGACGTTGGAGTGTGTCAGCGTATTGGCGAACAGCTCGTGCGCTGGCAATTCGGTTTCGTCTAACCTGTCGACGCTATCAATGTAGTCATACGGAAAGACGCCCTTCCGTCGGCACAGTGCAAACTCGACGGGGTCGGGGAAGTAGTGACGTACGCAGTGCATGTCATCGTCCGGTACATTGGCACTCAAGGTGTCGAGGGAGCCGGCGAGAAATTTGTAAGAATCGAGAAAGCGCACCTCGACACCCTGCGTTCGATACATAAAGGTAATAAAACGTTCGGCATTCTGCGCGATAATCTGAATCTTCTTCGAATGATGTGTTGCGAGGGCGTGGACGATAAAATGCCAATCGTAGGCAGCGCCATTGTGTATGACTATTGGGAGTCGTTTGGGTAAGCGGTACAGCACATTGCATTGCTGATGCGCAGCGCCCCGAAACCGCCCCGACAGATGACAATGATCGCGTACCCTGTCGTTCCCGAGTGGTTTGGCGCAAATGTGACAGGTGACTGCAGAGAGAAAGCATCGCTCATCCTCGTCACGCATGTGGAGCGCGTGGGGATGTTTGAGGAGCGTCGCGTATTCCGCGGCGAGTGCATCGCATTGTTGCAAGAACCAGGCGGCCGGCGTTTCGCCGCAGTACGACAGGAAGCGTGAACGCGACGGATCGAAATCGCAGGCCACGTACAAGCCGATCGCGTAGGGTTCATGGCGCTGGTAGGCCTGCGTCCACGGGGCGTGCGGATCGGGCTGTGTCGAGGCGATAGGCAGGAGGATCGATTCAAAGTCCGCATACACGACAAACGGGCATTTGCTCTGTTTATGGATGTTTTCAAATTTTAACTTGTCACGGGGCGGGGCGGGCATAAGCAGGCGCACGGGTGTTGAGGAGCGACAATCCTCTTCGTGTGTCGCCAAACGCGCCGGCGACTCAAAATGGAGTAAGCAGCGATCACAAATGTACACAGTGTGCTTTCGTCGTATTTGCGAGGACAGCAACCGACCTAAACTCTTAATCCACACGTAATGTGTCCTCACGTGTGCTTCTCCCTGCTCCTCCTCCTCCACCTCCTGTTCGCTCCCCTCCCCTGTGAGAAGCAGCAGATTGACATGTTGCGCCTTTTTGTCGCGGGTGTAGTACAACGGACCCACCACGTGCCATTCTCGGGGTTGTCAGGCTTGCGTTCGAGACCGTACAGGTTGACCGACAGCGTAGGATTCTGTTTTTCGAATAGACGTAAGTGGGTGAGCGAGACCGGGAAGGCAATGCCGGACAGGTTCAGCGTCCTTCGCAACTCCTCGAAGATGGCCCTGTAGGTGTTCGGGCGATTCTTCCGTTCGCCGAACGGAAGACTGCCGTGGCGCGTGACGTAGAGAGCACTAGCGAGAGACCAGAGAAAGCAAAACGAATCGTCATTTTGGATGTTGACCACGGCATGTTTCAATGCAATGTTTCTAGGACATGGCAAATAGGACGAACCGGATGCATGGATAGGATCGAACGTGTGCAGCGTCACGTGCAGCGCGTGGAGTGCGTGCAGGGCTTTGCCGGACTCGCGTTCGTGGAATTCGTCAAACCGCGCGTTCAACACATCCCGAATGTGTTCGAAGTACCATTCCCCGATGTTGGGACCTATAATGTCCGCACGCGTGAGCAGTGCAGCGTGTGGCAGAGATAAATAAATAGTTTGTAGAATCGGCTCTACCGTGTGCGTTTCCGGGTTGCGTTTATCCAACAAAAAGTCACATTGCAGGGACACACACACTTTGTACGCCACTGGACCGTCTACTTGTGAAAGATGGGTGAGCACGGTTTGAGCAAAAGGTACATAGCACGCGTTTAGAAATGCGAGCGGTTCTCGAAACCCCGCAGTATTGGCAATCACACCACGGTGTACGTGACCACCGAAATGACTCATCACGTCTGTCCATTGCAAGGGCGAGCGGATGACACCTGTACGACAAAAGAACAACGCCACATTCAGAAACACACAAACAAAAGCGTTCCATGCATTTGCACACACACACACACACACATCACTCACCGGCCATGTTGAGCGGGCTGGAACAACTCCCAGACTACGCCACGTCACAGCGACCACGTCCTGATAAGGCAGAGTGTGCGCTCACACACGCACACACACACACACACACACACACACACACACATACACGCCGACAGGGTGCGTGGACTACTCCATCGGCATATCATCATCAACCTCCTCCATAAAGAGATCATGGTATCGGCTGAGCAGGTGGTGTGGTGACACACGGCGAAGGTCCCGGGTGTAGGGGTCGGCGCCGGCCCCGATCAACATCAGCGCCACGAGCAGGTGTCCGTTCTCCGCAGCATGGTGGAGAGGGGTGCGACCCAGGGTGTCCCTGACGTCGAGTCCGTCACGACACATGCCGCAGGCGATGGCTACAGGCAGCACCTCCCCGCGTCGTGCGGCATCGTGCAAGAAGGTCAGGCCCGTGCCCACGTTGAACTGGAAGAGGTGGTGCAGATCGAAAGGCATGATACCACGTCGACGAACGACTAGTGCGGTCTCTCCTCCTCCTCCTCCTCGTCGTCGTCGTTCTCCTCCTCGTCGTCCTCCTCCTCCTCCTCCTCCTCCCCCTCCCTCGCACGCGCACTCGCTTCGCTAGTGTCTTCGTCCGAGGATGGCGTCGCTGTCCATCCGGGCGAGCGACGGTCACTCTGTGCAAGATTCAACGCTCTGTCCACCCGTTCGTACACACGATGGCGAAACCGTTCTGGAAACGACACCATGCGTTGGTGCATCAACGTTTGGTACACGCTATCACCACACGTGGAGAACACACACGCAAGCAGAAGCGAGCGCTTGCCGTAAAACGGGTTTGACGGGTGCAGGTGGTCTAACACTTTACTGGCGACATGAGAGAGGACGGCCAAGTCTGTCTCCAAGCTGGACTGTCCGTACACCCACGGAAACACAGTGTCATCCCGCGGAAAGATATGCCTGATGCGGTATCGTCTCTCCGTCAGGACAAAAAAAAGTTCTTTCAGGACTGCAACTGGATCCTCGCATGCACGCACACGTTGCTCAAAATACGCCTCCAGTGTCGTCTTGAAGACGATCGCAGCACGGGTAGACGTGTCGATACGTGATGACGTTTGCCGGTGCGTCAGAAAGTCCACAACGTTCTTCTTTTGTGGCCTGCGCGGCACGCACTGTCCTGCCCCCCACCTCGATGACGCGTACCGTGTAAGCAGGATCGGCCATGCAAATTCGAGGTGGCGTATCGCAATGTACTTCTGTAACACCACGGTCTTCTCCTCCTCCTCCTCCTCGTCCTTCTCCATCTGCACACACCTACACCCCCTCGTCACTGACACTGTCTTCACCCAAACTCACGAAATCGTTTTCATCGCCGCTCCCTTCACCCTCTCCCACTGCTTCTACACTGCTTTCCCCACACGCGCTCGTACGCAGCACACGTGACGTATCTTCTTCTTCTTCTTCCCACACCTCCAAGGTCCTCTCGTTTGACGGGGTCTCGGTAGACGACAAGGACGACGATGAAGAGGATGGGCCGAGTACCTCGTGTGCGAAAAGCGAATCCTCTGAAGACACTAGCGAGGAGGGAGACGAGGAGCCGGACGAGGAACTGGAGACGGGGTGGTTACTCGGCACCGCGATGCGGAAGATACGTGCCAGCACGTGCGCTACACATGCATTACGAAAGGTCGGTAATGTCCGCCGCACAAAATCGCGAAACGTACGAAGGTCCATACGAAACAGCTCGGTCAGCAGTTCCACTCGCGTGATTCGACTATAGGTCGGAAGGATCTGACGCGCGAGATCGATACACGTTCTCATGAAAGGGAGATCGTCCGTCACGACGGCCCCACCGAACAACCACGGGAACACCGTTTCGTCTCGCTGTTGCAGATGCCTCACGCGAGCTCGCCTGTCCATGAGGATCACTAATAGTTCACGTAAGGGGGTGAGGTCCTCGTCCGCGCGGAGTCGCACACGTACGTACTCGAGTAAATATCGACGAAAGACGTGCGTGGCGAAAGCATGCCTATTGATGCGCGCGTGGGTGTCCCGTTGTGACAGCACGTGCACGATGCTAAAGCGTTGCCGTCGCCGCCGGAGGTCCAACGCCTGTCGCGCACCCCACCCTGTGTGGTCTTGTGCGGGCGGGAGCAGCGGCCACGCCACCTCCACGTCACGCAGTGCAAGGAACCGTTGCACGAACTCCTCTTCCCCTTCCATGCAACACACACACGCGCACGTAGCGCTAGGGGTTCAATTTAACCACTATCAACTTCAGCGCCCACGAGCAGGTGACCGTTCTCCACAGCATGGTGAAGAGGGGTGCGAGCGAGGGTGTCCCTGTCGTCGGTCCGTCACGGTACATGCCGCAGGCGCTGGCGAAAGGCGGCACCTCATCGCGACGTGTGGCAGCGTGCAAGACGGGTCAGTCCCCTGTGTCCACGTTGAACTGAAAGAGGTGGTTTAGATTGAAAAGGGTTGCTGACTGGTGTGTGTGTGTGTGTGTGTGTGTGTGTGTGTGTGTGGGTGGGTGTGTCTCCCTCCCTCTGTCTCCTCCACCACCCTTCCACTGCTACACACACACACACACACACACACACACCTTCACGCTGCGCGTGGCACCGTGGGACAGTCACGTCTACCGTCTCCGCCTCTATCCACTCTCTCTCGCGCACTTTGTATTGCTCTTTCTCGCACATGTTTTTTAAATATTTCCCAACTCTCACCGATGCGCACATGTTGCGCAAGCGAGAATCCGTTGACTTCTATCCCTCCGTCCGCACCGTGTTGGAGTAGTATTCGTGCAGTCGACCACCGTTCAAAGTATATCGCATGTTCCAGCGGCGTCCATCCTTCCCTGTCGCGCAAGCCTACAATGCTATTTGCACCGTCCCTACCACCCTCATTCAAGCAGCGTAGCACAATGTCGTTATGACCAGCCTGGACCGCCAAATGGAAAGGCGTGACACCCGTACACGGAAGACGAATGAAGTAATTGCTTATGCGTGTTCTCACGACCATGTTGATTCACTCTCTCACACTCTCCCTGTTTCCCTCTCACTCTCTCTCCGTGTTCGTCACACGCCTCCGATTGCCGCTGGGGCAGCCGCAACAGAACACTTACGCACACACACACACACACACACACACACACACACTTACACAGCACCGTCGCTGCAGACCCTGCGTGTCTGAGCTGTACGAACCTCACCCAACAGTTGCTGGTGCTGTCACTTCGACTGCAGCGCGGAGACTTTCCTGTTGTGGTGCCGGCGACTAATGGCGTCTCTCTACCAGCAGGCGACTTTATATTGCTTGGCGGAGCATGCTTTTTTCTCTTCGCGCGATGGTGGGAGGGGGTGGGTCTCGCTGTGTCACCTCGGCACAGTCGTTCCGCCAAGATAATGTTTCCTCTATCTTTCCTCTTCCTTCTTCTCCTTCCTTCTCTCTCTCTTGTGCCGACCACGAAGCACTCCTCAAGGCCTGTTTACAACAGCACCTCTTATGAAACGATCGAACCTTTTCCTGGTTCCGTGTTGAAAGGTCACTTGGCTTGTTTGCGACTAGTTCTTTTCACATCACGTAACCACTAGGTGAGTCAGGCTCTCGTGCGCCGGCCACGAAGCACTCAAGGCCTGTTTACAACAGCACCTCTTATGAAACGATCGAACCTTTTCCTTGTTCCGTGTTGAAAGGTCACTTGGCTTGTTTGCGTCTAGTTCTTTTCACATCACGTAACCACTAGGTGAGTCAGTATCTGTTTCTAGGAAAGTAATACTTCCGTCTTGAAAGGTCACTTGTCATTGCGAGTTGTTGTTTTCACATCACGTAACCGCAAGGTTACCGATATTCCTATATAACGTGGTGGAGCTCGCTCCGAAGCATTACTTTGTCTGCAGCTCTTCACGACACCACATCGTGGAAGCTCTCCGTGATAGAGGTAAGCCATCCTTTCTTCACTCATGCTTCGGCATGACATGCGTTTCGCCATTAGACATTCGAGCACTACAATTATTTCTGTTTCTCCACTATAGTATTGCAAGTGTTGAAAATAATTTTGGGAAAGATGGCCGCACGCAGCAACAACATGGTGATGACACAGGATGCCAACGACATGTAAGTTGTTGACGTAGGATGGGCCTGTAGGTTTTTTGTTGGGATGTTTTTTTTTTTTTTGGTTTTTTTTTGTTTTTTTTTTTTTTTGGTTTTTTTTTTTTTTTTTTTAACTGGCTTATCCTTCGATTTCTACATTTCCTTTCTTCCTATGTCTTGCAGTGCATGCTGATCACGCAGAGACGGTCTTCTTAAGAGATTTGAAACAGGGGGAACCGTACGCCATCACCAATGCAAAGACAGTTGACGTCAAAGAAGGACAACGCATTGTTCTCACTTTAAACAACACTATCGCTGTCTTTCTCCCAGCTCGCTTCGGCACCATGGACCCGGACATGTTCAAAGATAAATATTTTACGTACTTTGGCAAAGAGCAGAGAGGGAAAATTTCTATACATAAACTCCGCTTTTCCATCACCGCGGTAGGTCCACTATTGTTGTCCTTTCTGTCACAATGCATGCTCACAGTGTGTGTGTGTGTGTGTGTGGCGCGGGCCGTAGGCTTCGAGCATACCACCCGCGCGGCTCTCAATTCTTTCCAACACCCCCATGTCCTGTTTCTAATTTTTTTTTCCACTTTTCCCTGTTTTTGAGCGTGTCGCTTTGTGGTCCACATGCTTATGCTTTTTGTGCTTGCAGGATCGTGTTGGGGAAGGGACACGGCAACACCGCCCACGCCAGTAAGGTCGGCCGACTCCTGCGCCAGCGCGGGCGGGTCGGCTCCACGACTGCCGCCTCCACCACGACCCCGGTCGTACGCTTGCGCCGGCTCATGGCCACGTCGCCCTACGCGTCGGCGGCGGCTCCTCATGATGCTGCTTCACCTGCAGCTCCTGCTCCCCCACCTTCACGTTCACCCCCTCATGATGCTCCTCTACCTGCTGCTCCTGCTCCCCCACCTGCACGTTCACCTCCTCATGATGCTCCTCCTCCTGTACTCGTTGACATCACCACCACCGCGGGGACAGCAGCTCCGCTCTGCCCCCACCTCCGCTCCACCTCCCCGGCCCACTCCATCTCCTCCGCCTCCACCCTCCCCGACACGACATGCTCCAACTTGGTTTTCCTCCCAACTCGCCTTTCTGATGCTCCTCTACCTGCTGCGCCTGCTCCCCCACCTGCACGTTCACCCCCTCCTCCTGCTCCTCTACCTGATACTGCTCCTGCTCCTCCTCCTCCTCCTCCTTCCCTCGTTGATATCACCACCACCGCGGGAACATCTCCGCTCTGCACCCACCTCCGCTCCACCTCCCCGGCCCACTCCATCTCCTCCGCCTCCACCCTCCCCGCCACGACATGCCCCAACTTTGTTTTCCCCCCACCTCGCCTTTCTCCCTGTTCCAATTGGGACACTCCACCGTCCACCACCCCCACACTACCCGCATTGACCCCCTACGCTGTCGTTGCAGGTCACGACGCCTCCAACCCTGACGAAGAGCAGTATGTCAGGGAGCAGGTACACGCCTTCACGGAGGCGTTGTTAGGGGCCTTGCCGCACCTCCTCAGAAACCGTACGTGTTTCACAACACTACGGGATCTGAGGTGGCTGTTGGACGAGAGGCTGTCCCAACTACTCCCATGAAGCGTGTTTCCAGGACATATTTCTTTTCGTCCTTCCTTCCCCAACTAGTCTCAGCTCACAAACAGACTCTTGTAATGTATATATATATATATATATAAATATTGTATGACAAATATAAACATGATCATATTCATTTCATTGTGGTTTTTATTTGTCTCTGGTGACACCTCTCTGTGCAAAGACATCCCTCGGCTCCTCCGCCGCCACTGCATGTCTTCCTTTTCTCATTCTCCTTCCCCTGCCCGCGCACAGGGCGCACCACCGTCGCACAGTCGCATGCCCCCGTCCGCTCACAGAGCGCGCCACCGTCGCGCGGTCGCATGCCCCCGTCCGCACACAGGGCGCGCCACCGTCGCACGGTCACCTTTCCCTGCCCGCTCACAGGGCGCGCCACCGTCGCGCGGTCCCCTTTCCCTGTTCGCTCACAGGGCGCGCCACCGTCGCACGCGCGCCCCGCCCAAGCGCGCGCACCTTCCCATCCCCTCGCTCGCCTCCACTTCTAAGCCTGCTGCCGTAGCGCAGGGCTAGCGTGCCGGCCTCCCACACCGCACCTCGCTGGTTCGCGCCCCGGCCGAGCGGGCTTTTTGAAGACCACCTCCCCCTCTTCCTCCTCCCCCCACCCACCCCCACAGCCACCCACGTGCGCTCACACACCCCGCTGTCGACGTGTGTGCAACAGGCACCACTTCAGCCACGCGCACATCGACGCTACTTCTGGACCAGTGCTGACGTCCTCCCGACCATGACGTCCCCGGTCATGACGTCATGGGGTCATGACGTCACGGGGTCCTGACGTCACCCGGGCATGACGTCCTCGGGTCCTGACGTCACGCGGCCATGTCGTCACGGGTCCCTGACGTCACCCGGTCGTGACGTCATGGGGTCATGACGTCACGGGGTCATGACGTCACGGGGTCCTGACGTCACGGGGGCTCGTGACGTCATCACTGGTCCAGAAGTAGCGTACTTCTCCTACTACGATTTCTTCCAAAATGGATATTCCTCGGTCTATCTCATTCTAGTCGAAGCTTTGAAAAAGATTCTTCAAAATTTGGAGGTACTTTATATGAAATTCCCGGGGTTTTCAAAATTTTCTCAAAAACGGCTGCAAATTTTATCTTTAAATTTCTTGTATGAATAGAGTAAAATACACTTATTAACATGGCATAGGTCCGATTTTCACGGATAACTCTGAATTTTCGAAAATTGTGAAAGTTTGAATTTTTTTCGGCGTCTTTCTCCAACTACAAAATTGAAGATAGAGAATTTTTCTCCAAATAAAATTTGTTCTGCATATTGAGTTCTTTCATAAAGGTCATGTAAATGTTTTTCAAAATTTTAGTAGTTTTCGTGGAATATTGCGTGCAATATATGCATTTTTAAAAAATTACAAAAACAAGATTTTCTCAAAAACAACTTCAAATATTTTCTTTAAACTTTTGGTAGGGATAGTGCTAAATGTACCCTATGAGATGACATAAACGCGATCTTGCTGTATTCTTTTGTTTTTTCAAAAATTGCAAAAATGTAATTTTTTTCACTTGTGTCTCACGTCGTTAATAGTTACACTAGCGGCAAATTGTTCACATTATTATATTTATGAGTACACGTGCTTTAAATAATGTCAAGTAAAGTTTATCGAAAACAACATGTTTCCGAGAAAACTAGCTTAAAAATTCCGCATTTTTAGAAACGGTCAAACGCCATTTTCTCATAAATGGGTACACATTTTTTCTTCAAACTTTTCGAACGGATTGTGCTAATGGCACTCTGTAATATGACGTAAAATTTATTTTGAGGAATTTTTTTGTTTTTTCAAAAATTACACATATGTAATTTCTTAAAGTATCTCTCACATCTTTAATATTCACATTACCAATAATTTGTAACCATTATTATATTTGTGAGTGTAAGTGCTTGTTAGCACATTTTTCTCGGCGCGGACGAAGTTGCTGTGACTTCCGGCCACCTGGGCACTCTTTGTGGTACTCCCACCAAATTATGGGAGTTCCATGCTGCACCAGTGTGTTATGGGGGCGCCAACTCAAAAATTCGCACGTCCCACTTAAAAAATTAAATAATTAATTAAGAAATTAATTAATCATTGTTCCCCCGCGCCTCTACGCATGGGGCGTCTACTTCCGCCGCGCGGCTTTATCCACGCCGCCGACATCGATGTCGTCACGTCGACATCGTCACCGTCACCGTCACCGTCGCCGCCGCCGCCGACTTTGCCGCCGGGGCCGGCGCCGCTGCCACCACCACCACCACCACTGTCGCCGCCCTTATCTCCCCTCGCCTCCGTCCGTCCGCCCCTCCGCCGGCCGGCCGGCTAGCCACCCCCTGCCATGCGCCCGGTGTCATTCTCGGGGCGGTGGACAGAGCTGGCGTGGCTAGCGGGTAGAGTGCTGGGTGGTGCTGGGCCACGACGGAACGGGGCGTGCGGTGGGCAGCTTATCGCTCCACACGGGAATGCTCAAAAATATTGGCGTGAAGCATTCCCGTCAGCGAAGGGCATTTCTTCTATGTGCATTGAGACCCTCTACTAGACAGCAGTGTAAAAGGGAGGAGCTGTGGTACTATGAGAGTAATCTGGTTTGAAAAATCTAGGGATATGTGCCTCGTAGGCTACAATACATTCTGCAATGTTTACAATAATTTATTTTTTCTTACTGTATCAGTCAGGTAGCCTCGCCTAGTCAGTGCACCTTTCATTTAGTGTTTTCATAGCAATGCAAGAGTTTTGTGAAATTGTTAAAGTTTTTTTGTATTCTTTGACAGTGCTTCAAATGTATGTACTTGGCACAACGTCCCGTGAACGGGCTCAGCCTACCGGCGACGTCCCTGCCTCGCGGCCATAGGTTATGAGGGTACGTGTGGTTAGCATGTAGACATCGTATTCCGCGGTATTCCGGTCTTCTCAACCAAAGAAGTGAATTTTCTCATCGTCACACAGCAACATATACTGGGACATTGCAAGGAAACCGCACACTATAGTCTTGCCTCGACCGGGAATCGAACCCGGGAAGTGCTTCAAATAACTTCAAATAAAGTATTTTGAAAACTCAAAAATTTTCTATGAAAATGAGCTTCAAATTTCGCACTTTTAGTAGTGCTAAAACGCAATTTTCTTTAAAACGGCGCATAATTTTTAAAAGAAAATTGCCATTTAGGGCTAGATTTTTGTGTTCTTTAATATTCTAAAATTAATATTTTCGTTCTACCAATAAGAAACCAAAAAGTTAAGAAAATGACAAAAAAATGTATTTTTGGTGGTGATAGATTGTAGCTGGCAAGAAAGAGTATGTGCCAATTCCAAATAGCTAGCGAAGACCCAAGGAAAAAGAAAACTAATACGGGAAAGTCTGTGCCATTCTGTAGCACCACTAGTTTCAACTACAATGATTCTTGTGTCTTGGATGTTTTCCACATAACTTCATTCAATTGTTCACCTTAAACGATGTCATTTAAACAATTTGAGTAATCGTTGAGTAATAGCATTAAGAGAAAGAAAAGTTTCGGTACGTCGCGCACTCCCACTTCTTTTGGTTGTGTAATTAGAATACAACTAGCGTACCCGTGCGAGAACTCTGGCATGTCATACCCTGCCCCCTTCCTTATCTTTCCATTTCCATTTTATGCCTGTAATACATACTTACTTTTAAGACCCTTTTATCCTCAGTCACTTGTTCTTATTTAACTTTATTATCGAGCAATGAGGTATACCCGCGTAATTCAATCGCATAGAATATTTTCGCATTTAGTAATTTCACATACAATTACAGATTCTACAGGCTCTGAACAGGTAGGGTAGAATCAAGTAGAGTCGAAGCAGCAGAAGAACCACGGATGAATAAAGGGAAGATTCTGCATGGTTGAACGAAAGAGAAACGGATTTAGGTACTAGTGCATCGGAGAGACAAAAGAAGAGTGGATAAAATGAACAGAACGGATCCAGATTCTACGAGCGAGATGTAAATTATTAATTTGAAAGGAAATGTTATAAGTATATCAAAATATAAAAATATAAAACGTATGTGGAAAGGAAGATGTCACAAAACTGAAATGGAACTTTGAGTAGACACGGGAGCGATAGCCAATAACGCTGAGGACTAGTAAAGAGAAGTTCCGAAATTGGATATTTAAAAATGATGTGAGAAGACCAAGTTTGGGCATACATTTAAGTTAATTTTATAATAATAATAATAATAATAATAATAATAATAATGTCATTTCCATGCCTGCAAGGGAAGGGTAATGAAAATTATTAAATAACGACAGGATTGTTATTGTTATTGTTTCTTGGAGTTGTCATATGAAATGCCGTGTGTGTGTTCTTGCTTTTATTTGTGTGAAGCAGAAAAAAACTGAAATTATAATGTTACTTGATTTTTGAAGCAGATATTGTTATATATCTTTTGGTAAGAAAAGTTCGTGGATCCCAAATAGAAATACAAATATCTCTTACGTAAATATTCGTAACTGAGAATCTGAACAGACGGTTTGTCACATCCACAAATTATCTCACGATGGATCGACCTCGGTATGTAAATAGGGAGATTATCCAGGCAACTCATTAAACAAATTATTGAAGAATAATGTTAGTATCTTAATGTTATATAAATTGTCGGGTAGTTCGAGGAAAATCCACCAGAACATAAAAAGCAATCTTCATCGGCATCAAAGAATTATTAAAACGTGTAATTGTTGCCGCGAGAACATCAGAACTTAGTGGTCGAATTAATGATTATGCAAATATTCCTCATCAGTCGGCGCAAACCACGGTGTACACAGAAAGCATACATATAAGATGGAGAAATCCAAGCCTTCTAAGCGTGACGTCAAAAAAGATCACCTCCAGCGCCGCGTAATACAGTTGGTGTTGGAAAATATCAATAAGCGTTGGACCAGCAAAAATGTAATAGGTCAAAGAATATCTTATTCAATATTTCACGGTGTGAGAAACGTTACCTTGAGACTTTTGACCTCACACTTTTAATTTGTAAGGACATATAATGCTTCGTTTAGCAGTTATCTAACGATTTGGATTCTGACGACATGTTGAGTGTTTCGGGTTGCATTTGCAATTAATATTAGCTTTTTTTCTTTTCAGCAAAATTTCAACATTGTTAAAGTCAAAATGCATTTTGTCACGTCTCCTTGAAATTCTCTTTCTTTAAATATCTTATGTATAAAGATTGGTTGCGTGTGAAAGCCGCAAAAGGTGTGTATAGCACTGAAATAATACAGGAGACGAATAACCAAAAATGAAATGTGTCAAGCACGACATTTATTTTAAAAAACCCTGATTAAAGAAATATTTTAATATCAATTTCCAATTCACAATTTGGAATTAATAATATTCAAATTTTTAATTCTATAATACTCTGAGTGGGAGGCGTGAGCGAGTGGACTGTTATAAATTTTGCCCGAACTCACAAACCTGGGATAACCCAGAAGGACCACTTCTCCGATTTCGTAAGTAAAACGAACACGGTAGGAGAAGTTGTGATATGTCACCATTGCTTAATTAAACACAACACATAATTTAACAAGGAATATATAATTACATAAATTAGTGGAATACAATAATATGCTACTTGAAAGCATACTTAAATGTTGAGGGCAGTTGATCTGAAAGGAAAGTACATGATACCAATACAAGTATTGCCAACTGCTGGACGAAGGCTGGATGACGCAGTAAGATGACGCAGCACGTGACGTCACACACACAGAGATGTTGCAGCGGGTCTGTGCTTGTTGCAACCAACAGCAGACAACACAGACAGCGGTCATTGAGAGAGATGGCGAGTGCAGATCTGGCATGCTCAGTGGATAACATGCGTGCAATAATGATGTGCACTGAACAGAACAACACAGTTAACCCGGGAGTGGTAATGCGGAGGTCTGTGGGACCCCTACGATCCTTTCTTCCCGCTTGTTGTGGTGCCCATGTTGGCTACCCTGACCATTGCTTTAGTACCTTTCTCTTTTTTTATCATGATATTTAGTGTACTCTCAGTTTGCCAGTTTAGTAAGTTTTATCCGTGTAGCAAGCTATTGTTTTGTTTGGGGTGCCCAAAGACCCCCGCGTTACCTTCTACGTGAGCAAAAGTGTATTCAGTCTCGTACATTCTATCGGTTTGGGAACTTATTGCATGCTGTATTTTTACGTTAGGAAGTAGTACTGAAGTACTACGAACATTTTAGGTCACTTTATATGTTAAAAAAGGAGTGAAAAATACGCCAACTTTTGCTGAAAGCGGGAACAGAATATCACCACAGAAACCGTACCGGCGGCATACGCGCAGCACGGCACGGAGCACAAATGTTGCACTAACACAGTCAGTCAATGTCACAATATATGAAGTTGTGCACAGTGTGCAGCTTAGTAACAAAGTTAATTATAAACCATGATGGCCGGCTTAGCCCTTACGGAGCGCAAGCGTCGTTTGGCAACGGTAAAGTTAGGTGTCGTGATGGCGTGAACTCGGCTTATAGAAAAGGCACAAGTCTAAAAGAAAAACACGGAGCACAGTCGCGTGGTGTTTGCCGGTGATGGCTCAAGTAGAGTTGATTAATATTGCGAACTTATGCGTGGCTTGTAGTTCGACAATGAAACAAGTAATTGCCATGATGGCTTACTAAGACGCGCGACAGAGGGACGCGGAGTGCACCACAACAAATTTCGAGCACGACTCGGGCACGACTGCTTCTGGCGGCGCCAGCGCCTTGCTGCGAGCGTTTGGCGCCGATTTTTTTGCAATAGCCAATGGAAGCCAGCGAGACAGATCCGTGAGATTCTGTTACTTAAAATTAAGAAAGAAAGGAATTCATAAACAAAGTGTAAATTAGGCGTGATTTTAAATTATAGAAATTACGCCATTAATATGAAATTAACAGGAGGGACCTGAGCCGTTATGTTACAAATCAATTGTAACGGAGTCCGCCACGTGCGGCAGCGGTCCAGTCCAGTCCGTAGTTGGTATCACAGCTTGCCTGCCCCTAGGGTGGGGCTCCTCAAGCGTGGGGTGTTAGAGTCGTGGATCATCCATAGCGTGGCGACCCCTCTCCCCCGTACGGGGACGGAGATCGGGGGTCAGGGTGTTGGGATATGAAGGGTTATTTTGTTAAGGGTACCTGGGGGACGGGGGAAAGAAAGGAAGGATGAGGGAGGCGGGAAGGATGGGTTAGGTAGGGGAAGGATGGGGGAAGGAAAAAGTAGGGGGAAAGTATAAGGGAATTTTTGGGTAAATTTTGTCATTGTTCATAATTATCATCAGCAGCGTAGTTTAAGTCACGTGATTCGTTAGTTGTCTTCGTATGTCTTGTCGACGTAATGTCTGTCAGAGTGCCGTCTGGCTCAGGTGATAGGAGGTGGCAGTTGTAGGATATCTAGTGGATGCTGTTTGGTTCTATGGCGTGGTGGGTTTCGGAGGATATGGTGGTGTGGGATGATGAGTTTGCGGAAGAGAGGGTTATGGATGAATTTTTGGATTTGGTTGGTTGCTGAATTGTGGAGGTAGGTGAGGATATGCCGGATGTTGTGTTGGCGTCGGAGGTGGTTGAAGGAGGTGAGTGGCTGAGGGCGGAAGATGTATCGGAGGACGTGGTTTTCGGTGCGGGTGATGATGATTCTATTGCGTTGTGATGTTGTGAACCAGGTGGGATATGCATAGGAGAGGATAGGGAGGATATAGGTATAGTATGCCTGTAATTTCTTTTTAACGGAAAGGGTTGGATGGGTAAGGATGGGGTAGAGGGCTCCGGTGATGCGTGCAGTTTTGGTTCTAGTCTGGTGGATGTGATGGGATCATTGGAGGCGTTGGGTGAGGGTGAGGCCTAAGTATTTTACTGTGTCTGTCCAGGGGATGGGGATGTCGTTGACGGTGATAGGAGGGGGTGAGGAGGGATGACGTTTGTATGAAAAGATGATGGCTTGTATCTTGGCGGGGTTAATGATGATATTGTTGCGGGATGCCTAGTCGGTGAATGTGTTTATAGCTTGTGGGATTCGGTTGAGGGAACGGGGTAAGGAGCGGAGTGAGGAGAGGAGAGCAAGGTCATCGGCGTATAGGAAGGATTGGACACCGGGGGTAGAAGGGATATCATTAATGTAGATGGAGAACAGGATAGGGGATAGCACGGCTCCTTGTGGGACGCCAGCTTGGGTAGGGTATGTGGGAGAGGTTCTGGAGAGGTGTCGGATGTGAAAGGATCGTTGGAATAGGTAACTTTTTAGTAGGTCATGGATGTGGGTTGGGATGTAGGGCTGGATTTTCATGAGAAGGATGGGGTGGGAAACGGTGTCATAGGCTTGGGTTAAGTCGGTTAGGATGGTTGGGATTTCCTTTCGGTCGTGGAGAGGGGTGGCTATGGAGAGGGAGAGGTTAAGGGTTTGGAGGGCCGCAGAGCGGCCCTCACGGAAGCCAAATTTGGAAGTGTTAATGATAGGATCGATCGAGGATAGGGGTGAGGCGGAGGAGGAGGATCTTTTCAAATAATTTAGATAGGACGGGAAGCAGGCTGATGGGACGGTAGTTGGTGGGGAACCGATGATCCTTGCCGGGTTTTGGGAGCATGGTAACGCGGGCGGTCTTCCAGGCGGCGGGAAAGTAGGATAATCTGAGACAGGAGTTAAGGATGAGGGTGATGAGGTCAATTGCGTTCCGGGGGAGGTGTTGTAGTTTGGATGGGGAGACTCCATCCCAAAGGATGGGGGTCTTGTTGCAGTCTATTATCTTCAGTAATTGTTTGACTTCCGTATCGTATGTTGTCCATGTCCGTTGTCGCTCGGGATGGAGTGCAGGGGTACGGAGGTAGTTGAGTAGAACGTTGTCGGGGATGGGGAAGTTGGGGGGAGGAAGCGCACGGCAAGGGATTGGACAAGGGTGTTGGTGATGGTTTGGGGATCGAAGGTGAGGGTGTTGTTTGAGAGGATAGGAGAAATTAGGGTGGGATGGTTGCGCACTGCCTTGATGACTTCATGGATGTTGTTGGGGCTGCGATTGTCCGTCAGTAGGTCGTCATATTTTGTAGCCTCGTGGCGTTCTAGTAGGTTATGAAGTTTTCTTTAGGTCTGTTTTAGTAGTGTCTTGTCTTCGTCTCGTCTGTATTTGTAGTAGTGTCGTTGTAGTCTTCGTTTGTGTCGTATCATAGTCAGTATCTCGTCAGGGAGTGTGGGATGTGAAGTTTTTGCAAAGGTGCTAGTCTTCCGAAAAGCCTGTCTGATTTGGTGGGTCAGGTGTGCAATTGATTTGTCTATGTCGTTAATTGTCTCTATTGTAGTGGGGAGGTGGATTCGTTTTGAAAGTCGGTGGTTGTAGGCTTTCCAGTTTGTTACGGAAGGGGGTGGTGGGGTGGGGAATGAGTATGAGGAAAGGGAGCAGGTGAAGACGATGGGTAGGTGATCGGATAGATCAAACAAGTAGTGTTTTGGGTAGGGAATGTTTACGTGGAGTTGGGAGGAGTGTAGTACGAAATCAAGTATGTCATGTGGGGTGTCGTTGAGGAGGTGTGTCGGTTCTGGGGGAGCTTTGATGTGGATGTCCGTGTGTCAGTCTATAAAGTTTTCTAGTCTTAGTCGAGGTACATTGCTTGTGGCGCAGCCCCATGAAGTCGATTTGCTGTTCCAGTCTCCTGCTATGATGAATGGGTATGGTGGGTTTTTAATGATGTTTAAGTCGGAGTCCGGTAGAGGTATGTTTGGTCTTTTGTAACATGAGATGATGATGATGATTGGTGAAGAGGTGAATCCGATTATGATGGCAGTGCACTCCAGGGCTGTGGTTGGGGGAAATTGGTATGGGGTGTGGGGGATGGATCGTTTGGTGAGGATTGCCGTGTCGCCTCGTGGGGCGAAGGATCTGTCTGAATGGTGGGTGATGTAGTTTGTTATGTTAAATTGTCTGTCTGGGGTCAACCATGTCTCTTGTAGTAGCAGGAGACCGATGGAGTAGTCGTTTAGAAATTGGGTAAGGATGGGTTTCTTATGGGTTAAGCCGCCTCTCACGTTCCATGAGGATAAGGATAGGATTCGAGGAGGGGCAGTCATTTTAATTGAGGATTTCGACGAGTTTTATTGCAGCTGTTATTAATTCTGTGATTGTGTCTTGGGGACCTGTAAGGATTTGGAGAAGGGTGGGTAGGTGTTGGATAATTTTCTTGATGGAAGGGTCAGTGAGGAGGGAGATGATGTCCTGGAGGTTACTGGTGGGAGAAGCAGTTTGTGGGGTGGTTGGGTTGGGTTTTGTTGGGTGGGGTTGGTGATGTTTGCATAAGAGAAGTTTCGCTGTTGGAGAGGAGGGAAGTTTTGGGTTGATAGGGTAGGTGGTGGGGGTGGTGAGGCTGATGTGATTTGAATTTCGGAGATCTGTTCCTGTCTGAAGGCGCGGACTTTGATTATAACGGGACAGGATTGGCCATAAGCAGGATGGGTGTTTTGCGGATCTTTACAGTTGGCGCATGATGGGATCTGTCAGGGGAGGTGTGGGAGGGGCATTCTTCTGTGGGATGGGATAAGGCACAGAGGGTACAGGTCGGTGGGCGCTTGCAGTAAGTCTTCGTATGGTACAGCATCAGGCAGTTCTTGCATTGGGGGATTCTGTCTGTTAGTCGGTAGTCCTCAACGTGAATTCTGTACAGTCCGATGATCCTTAGTTTTGTCCTTACGTCAGTCATTTCTCCTCTGTTTGTCTCTACCGTGTATAGTCCCAGAGGAATCAGAGTGCCGTTGCTGTCTCGTCTCATCATCTCTAACACGTGGTGGCAAGTTATTGTCAGTCCCATCATTGCCTCTTTGATCATGTCCTGGTCGAATTTTGGGGAAGTCCTCTAAAAACAAATTTCATGTGGGGTTCCTCTGTTGCCCGCTTGAAATGGTAAGAGACAGTGGTAAAGTACAGTCCTTTTAGTCTCGGGTCTCTTGTAATCTGGTCAAGTCGGTCCTTTATTCTTGAGTAGGTTGTCAGTGTCAGTGGTTGAACTAGGAGGTCCGTCCGGGTGAACTTCACGGTCATTTGGTTTGCTGCTGCCTTCATGAGGTCTTTGGTCAATTCAGTCGGGTCGAAAATTGATTTTAAGTCAATTTTGAAGGGTCCTATTCTTCCCTTCGTCGTGCTGGTCGGTTGTGTAGTCTGTGGCGCTGGTTGAGGTGGTGGTGGGTCTGGGTTCCCGGTTGCGGTTGCGTCATTGTCAGTTCCAGTAGGAGTAAGCAGTCCGAATTGGTTCGTTGTTTCCAATGGTGCGGGAGGGTTCGCCGGCTGAGGTTTGGCCCCTTTAGTGACCAGGGTGAACCCGTCGCCCAGGAGGATCTTTTTAGGGGTCCTTGGGGAGGATTCGGGGGAGCCGTGGGGTCGCCTGCCGCACAAAGAAGTCGCTCTGAGATGTCGCTCTGAGAAACGAAACTCAGTACGGCGAATGCCGGGGGCGTTAGATTTCCTAAGAACCTGGCCGCTGACAGCGCTGGGCAACAAAGAAGTTGTATTAAAGCGAGGTTGCGAAACCATGCAATGTGCTTCATTATGGAACATAAGAAAATTAACATATGATAACTTGTTGGAACAAATACTTTGTATACAATGAAACACTCCCACTGCTGGGACTGAATGCAAAAAATTGCATTCGGAGACTGAACCCTTGTGTCACTGGCCGACACTGAAAATCTGACATTTTAACCTAATAGGAACTTTCAGTGATAAATAAGGGTTAGTTTGACGGATTTTAAATATAATTTTAATAATAAAAAAGTAACAAATTTAGAAAAGTTTTAAAAAATTGTTTTAAAAATTTAAATATTCCCAAGAATTATATAGGTGACTATATAATTAACAACAGAAAGATGCTATTTATACGACTAATATTTGCTATCATAAGTAACATCACAGCACTTCCAGTGATATTTAGTGTGACTATTTCACGAATTAAGACATTACATGAATCGAATGGATAATTCAAATCACAGGAAATACGAAAAAGAGGAATATTGCTCAAAATTGTCACCGAAATGTGCGAATCATTGATTCAGCTCCGAAATATCATTGCCTCCTGGAATAACTAAGAATCAAGTAAAATATGAATAACACTTTAATGCAGAAAAAGATTTCAAATATGTTTAGATTTTATGGTAATAAAACTTTCAAATAGTACATTATGAAACGATTATGTAATGATGGGTATTAATACACGAGTGTGATATTACGATACGAGCGAGGAACGTGCGAGTATCGTAAACTTGTAAAAAGTCCGAAATTTTTCATTTTTTTCAAAATAACTCGAAAAATAGCCAGTTTTTATAAATAATGGTCATATATGAAATGAAAGAAGATACAATTACCTAGATTTTTTGTCTCAATGTTTTTTCTTCAACCTGTCATTGCTAGAGCAACGTGAATGTTTATGTTTTTTATGATGAAAACTGTAAAAACGGGATTCATTCCACTTTATCTCAATGTACCTCAAAAACTACGCATTTTCCTAGATATTGGGATCACATGAAATGAAAGATGATACAATTATCTACTTTTCAGGACTTAGATTTTCTTTTGCTGATAAACATTTGTACCACTGCCGCACGTTGAACCCAACGGCAAAAAATACTTGGATGTTACTGTGAGAATGGCACATGGTTTATAATCTCACACTCTCTAACTAATATGCGTAATTATAATTAGCTACAAGCAACATAGTTGCCTTCTACTAAATTTGACGACTGTTGAATCATTCTAACTGAAAAAAGCAAAGTTGGTAATTAACAAGGTAATAAAAGAAAATTAAATATTTTCGCAACCTCACCTTCATCGACACATCCTTTTGCTTGAAAGCCGAGGCTTTTTATCTTCATCTGCTACATTGAAATTGTTGTTGTTGTTGTTATTATTATTATTATTATTATTATTTCTTCATAGTGAGTATACTACATACTACGTATACGTAGTATAGGGAAAGTTATGTAATGTTCGGCAAAAAAAAAAGGCGGATTTTCGGCAGAAAAAAATTCATTGCCGGGCACTGATAACGAAAAAGTGGATAAATACAGTTGCGAAATTAAGAAAAAAATCCTTTAAGTTTTGGTGTAACCAGAATCCTTGGTATCGACGGCAAAACGTCCGTCCGTCCATCCGTCCGTCTGGCCAAACTATACTTCAAACTATGCTTTCAAAATTTTCTCAAAAATGGCTCCAATTTTTTTTCTTTAAATTTCAGACCCATGTCGATCTGGCTGGAGTTGAAGCTTTGCGATTTTGAAAAAGATTCTGTCAAATTTGCTGATACTTTACATGAAGCCCCCCGCACATTTTCAAAATTTTCTCAAAAAAAAGGTCCACATTTTTCTTCAAATGTTTTATAAAAATATAGTAAAATTCACTTATTAAGGTGGCTTAGGTCTAATTTTCCCGGTTAACTCTGAATTTTCAAAAATTTTAAAAGATTGAGTTTTATTCGGCGTCTTCTTCCAACTACAAAATTGCAGATAGAGATTTTTCCTTCAAATAACATGTGTTCTTCATAGTGAGTTCTCTCACCAAGGTCATGTACATTGTTTTGAAAATTTTAGTAGTTTTCGCGCAATACTGCGTAAAGTATGTGCAATTAAAAAAATACGAGAAGATTTTCTCAAAAACGGCTCCAAATTTTTTCTTTAAATTTTTGGAAGGGGTAATACTAAGTGTACTCTGTGAGATGACATAAACGTGATATTGCTCTCTTCTTTCGTTTTTTTCAAAAACTAGTAATTAAATTCCTTTTTCTAATTTGAATAATTTTCATTCAATATGCAATATTACATGCAACATGTGCAATTTGAAAAAGTTAAAAAAAACAACATTTTTTTCCATGACGGTTCCAAATTTTTCTTTTTTATGGAAGGGACAGTACTAAATGTACTCTGTGACATGACGTAAACGTCATATTCCTTTATTCTTTTGTTTTTTCAAAAATTAGAAAAATGAAATTATTACTGTTACTGTTTAAATTTGTTGTTAAACAAGTTGTTACCGTTTAAATTAAGTTGTATTTGGTCACATTATAATATTTACGAGTAAATGTCGTTTAAATAATCTAAAATAAATTTTCTCAAAAACTCAACCGTTTTCTGTGAAAACTACCTCAAAATTCAACATTTTTAGAAATGCTCAAACGCCATTTTCTCATAAATGGCTCCAAATTTTTTCTTCAAACTTTTGGAACGTATAGTGCGAATTGCGCTCCTTAATATGACGTAAAGGTAATTTTGGTTCTTTTTTCAAAATTACACAAACGTAATTTTTTTGAAAGATTTCTCACACCGTTAATTTGCAAGTTTCATACAATTTGTAAAAATTATTTTATTTGTGAGTTAAAGTGCTTTAAATGACTTGAAATCAAATTTTTCAAAAACACAAAAGATTCCTGGGAAAAAGAGCTTCAAATTTCGCATTTACAGTACCGATGAAGCACCATTCTGTTAAAAACGGCTCTAAATTTTTTAAAGAAAACTGCCATTTAGGATCAAGTTTCACTATTCTTTAATATTCTTAAAATAATATTTCTGTTCTACTGTTAAGAAACCAAAAAATTAAGAAAATGTCTGCGAACACTGCAGTATAATTTATTACCCACATTTCTGAGGTATTTATGAAAAACACATACAATCAGTTGAGACATTTGCTACGAGTTTCTTAATACGATATATTATGTGTAACAGTTACGTACTAATTACGTGTTAATAGTTAATTGTACGCTAATAAATATTGGGAAAAGTTTAATAATAGTAATATTAAAGATATTTTGCTTTTAATGTTTGCTTGATTTTACTTCTCTAATCTACCTACCGTACGTAAACGACTTTTTCGCACTGTGACGACACCGTAAAAAATATTTTATGCTCGGTGACGATGCTTTTATATGTTTTAAGAAAATACTAACTTCACGTACGGGTACCAGCACGGAGAAACCCGCATTTTTATGTGATCGTATAAATATACGTTATAATTTCCAGTTCATAGCAACCTTCTGGAGGTTGATTTCTTCCTTGCTTTTATAAACGTCAACAAAAAATAATTTGCTTCGTACCCACCTGCTGGCATAAATAGTACATGCTGGACAAGTGAACACTATATAAACATAAACTACTTATTAAATGTGTTTATTAAAAGCAAAAGATTCGGCTATGTATGTTGGTGATATAATTACGCTTAGTCAGGATGAAAATTGGAATTGTTCCAGAAAGACCATCAACAAGCATCTTTCAACCTTTACTTTCTGACTTGCTGACAATCACTTTTTGTATTGTTGATAAGATATATATGACTTTTACTAATCATGATGACTACATAAATTAATTATTAATGCTAAAAACAATGACTATCTACTTTCAAATTTTTTATCTCTTACCCTGGGGGTAATTATAACTTGCAGGCTCATTGTTGCGTTGGCCTACGCACGTAATATTATCATTCCAGACACGGGCATACGTGCGTGGAACACCTCCTGCGGGGAGCATTAAAGGCATCATTTTGACTGCATCGTGGAAATAATCTAATTATTTAAATTCGCGTACCCATGCGAGAACTCTCGCATGTTCAATTCCCTACATTTCCGTTTCCATATTAAGAGAGGAAGTTGTTAATGAAACGTGTATACTTTTTTTAAAAATTAAAAAGGTAACTTCCAATTTACTTACAAAATTTAAAATAGAAATAAAAACAATGAAATTGATTTTTGAAACAAATTTTGAATAAAGGTTTATTCAGTAATATATGTTGTAGTATATTCAGTAGTAAACGTTCTCGAGACAACTCGCAACACTTCCTTAAAAATATTTGAAGTAATTATACAATAATTCTTGACAATTAGTTTTTCGCTTTCTCTGACAGTCACAAAAATACTATAAAAGCGTTTTTATTCTCGACCCGATAGGACAAGCATAAACATACTCTTTGGGATATTATTTAACTTTGTTACTGAACAGTCATGAACACAGTGCAATATTATATAAACAATAAAACCTGAGATGAAGTAGCAGCATTTGGACTATCATACGCTATATCAACTATACTGCAACCTATGTTCAATGATTAGTATTGAAGTGCATCGGAAAAGCCCTCAATTTTCGTACACTTCAGTACGTAATTTGGCGTGAGAAATAATACGTATAAATAAGAGAAAATTATATATATATATATATATATATATATATATATATATATATATATTTAATTGGAGAATGGGGAAAATTGTTTTATAAATAAATTATCACGAAATATAGCATAAAGAAATAGGAGCATTGTTGACAAGAAGAGATTAGTCATTTATTGATGGATTAGCAATAACATAGGGATTATAAACACGAGAAGGACTATGGGACAAGAATAGAAACAAGATCCTTTTGAAAAGAAGAACGGAGATAGAACATTTTTGGAATTTTTACAACACTTCGTGTCAGGATCTGGTAGCGATCGGATGTAGAACTGTGTACTTGGAAGTTATAGTTTCTCGAGATTGGCGCGTGATAGGATCAAGATGTACGAACAGTAATCTTCATCTTTAAAATTTAGTTTTGAGATTGGAATTCGGTTCAAGAACTACATAGTTAAAATTCAGGAGTATCGGTATCGTAGGAAGTTTGCTTAGAATAATTAATTAACCGAGTGTGGATTGAAGCGGACACCGGAATCCAGGAGAAGATAGGGTGCTGTGAAGCTGAACTGGTATTCAACTGTCAAGTTTGCTGACGCCGAAAGGACAAGGAAGTATTTCCGCGAAGCCCGAATTTGAGAAAGACATAAAACAGTTAAAATTTGATGCTCAAGCCCTAAGAGTAATTACAAATTTGGTTAAAGCAATAATTAAAATTTAAAATTGTAATAATTAGTAGATGGCCATCAAGAGGGAAAATTAATTGACAAGTAAATAATATGATAATGCATGTGAGAGATAGATGAAAAATTTCCAAGAATAAAAAAGAGACGTACGACACTTCATGTCGTTACGTGCATATATAAATTCTCGTTTCATTCAATAGAAATTAGGTATTTCAAAATTATTCCCTTTGTATTATTGGTAACCAAAGCGTAAGTATAAGATCCATCGACCGAGTCCTCGTGGAGCGGTATTTTCAGCCCACGACAAATGCAGAGAGTAAGTATTCTTATTTTTCAGGAGCATCTGCTGATAAAGAAAATACTGGCAGAGGTAAAACAGAATTCAATCCTAACAAGATAGTCTTTACTCTGCACTGTACATAATCGTGCATTATTCGCCAATATCGTTTCTTTCTTCTTTCTGACAAAATTAAAAGACGTAAGAGCTTTTTCTTGACCCTTCTGTCTTATCTTTTGGATTCACACGTAGCACATTCTGGCAATTCCGTGGAGGTGGTTGCTTCTTTGTCGTCTCGTAGTACACTGTAGCTTCTTTTGTGACTTTTCATCATAGTGTAAGGTCTTGTAGCGAATTTACCTTTTAACAAAGTGAAGTGCATCCACCTTTAAAGAAATGAAATCGAATAAAAAAAGTAAAATAATTATTACTATTTAATGATTTGTTGTCTTTTAAATCAACCTCACCACAAACAATCCCCTTCGAAAATGGATATACCACTACTCAACGCGATTACAAGTAAGCAAACTAGAATGTAAAGGAGAATAATAAATAAGAGATGTGGAGGAAAGCGATTTTGAAATAACTGAGGATAATATTAAGAAGGTACTATGCAAATCAAAAACCAATAAAGCCCCAGGACCTAGAAATATAAGAATGGAGCTTCTGAAATATGGCGGAGGTGTGATTGTGAGATACCTAAAGAAAATGTTCAATAAGATAGAAGCGAGGATCCACCAGTAGAATGGAACACATCCTACATCTCTTCAATATTTAAAAAGGGAGACAAACGATCATGTGCTAATTACAGGGGAATACGTGACCTAACGTTAAAAGGAAGATTGTTTTCTAGTATTTTGAGCAAAAGTAGTAGTGCTGCAACAGCACATACTTTTCCGTATTATTGGAAGCAGCTACGTAGAATTGAAATATTGCACTTTCTGCTTTACAACATCTTAGCTATTACTTGAAAACGTCCAATCCAACCAAGAAGCGATCAACCACGGTGTAAGATATATAACTAGCCTCCTTTGGGGCAAATTTTCTGAAGCCAGTTTGTGGCTAGTTCCTCACTTGTCCGTACGGTGCGCACGATCGGTTTGGATCGCGATGTAAGATATACATCTTAAGATGACATCTTAAATTGTGGCTGGTACACATTACACGACCACTCACGACCTTGCCCAAATGATACCCAAAGATCGCAGCACTTATAGAATTATGTGAACTAGCCTCACATAAGCTTCAGTTTTAGACTGGGAGTGAACACACCTATGTATCTTACACAGTGCGAACAACTCACTGTTTCCATAGCAGTGTTGTCAAAACTATGTGAATTCCACAACTGCATAAAAATATAATACAAACGTTTTGTAAACTTGTATTGGAAAAAGAAGTCTGATACTATTCAGCTCTATCAAGTCACAACAATGACACGTAATTCACAGAAATTCGCGACAGCAGAACGGAATTCAATTGTTGAGTTCCCTGCATTGTCGATACTCCCTTCAAGAGTTAGCCATTTCTGTTACTGCATTTTCCATCCGCGGGTTATCTCCTATTTTGTTCAATATCTACCTAGAACAATCTTTCCATAACTGATACATATTCCATTTTGAATATGTGCACACAAGATAAGAAATTGTTTAGCATCTAAACAAAAATGTATATTGATTTGCGGGAAATCACTAAGCCTTTAAAGGTCTTCTTCAAAAACACGATCTATAATTTAATTTGTACTTAACGGTTTTTGAACTTAACTGAACTCTCATTCCCAAGAAATCGACGGTTATTTTTATTTTTAATCATCAGAAAGTGTGTAATGCTTATCTGCTACTATCTTTTTGTTTTAAAATTAAATTTCTTTTGTCTGTGATATGTGTAAATTTTAAATTTTCTTTTCGCTGGACATCTTATAAAATAACATTTATTTGATTGTAACTGATATTGAAATTGAAAATATTCTAATCTTTGTTCTTATAATTATCAATTTGATTATGTTACCATATTGTTGTAGCTACTGTGTCACTACTTAACATTACACAATATTTATTCTTATTGTATAAGTTTTGTTACTTAATTTTGCCATTTTTGTATTATCCTAGATTACTTTTCTTCAAATCAATGTACATTGTAATTTATTATTTTTTTAATTAATGTAATAAATATATTTAGATTTACTATTTTTGTCAATGTCCTCGGCCTTCAGCCGCCATCCTGATTGAGGTTTTCTGGGTTTACTCAATCGCTTAAGGCGTATGCCGGGATGGTCCCTAGTTTTCTCTCCCAGAAGTAAAAGTATCCTGCCCCCCTAGATCTTCATAGTTTATGAAATAATGTATATATTTAATGTGGTTAGGCGGAAGAGCAGGCCAAATGGCCTGAGCGTCGCCACTAATAAAGACAATTTTATTATTATTATTATTATTATTATTATTATTATTATACAGGAAATGCTTAGGCATGGGAGTAAAAAGTGGTGACGACACCTTTCATTCCCTTCTATTGGCTGACGACTAGGAAATCTTTGCTCAAGATGAAGAGGATATGATGTACATGCTAAGAAAGCTAATAGAAGAATATAATAAATGGGAGTAAAAGATGAATATGATATAACAAAATAAAAATCTAAATAAAACCGAATATATGTGCTTTGGACAAGCGCAAGGATAAGCAAATACGAAAAGTTTTTTAACAACAGTTTTGAGTTACACTCTTCATTTATTTCACATTATATTTCGACTGCAGGGATCTACTTCAAAAATAGTGAGTAATTCTGCTGTCAATAGGTATCATATATCATAAGTTTTTATACTAGTTTCACATATACCAAATTGCAGATAACAAACCTCAAATACATTATCATTGGCGAAAAGAAAATTGTTTCGGTAAGGCGTCACTTAAGGCTAAATGTACCGAAAAAAACTTGCAGGAAAATTCAATAGATCGCAGCACCATCAGCAGGAATTTACTTTACCGATAACGTCTGAACAAATGATCCGATTTTCGATCTGTAAACGGCATTTGACTCCTGTTTATAATAGAATTTACGCTACGAAGCCCTTTTTCCAAAAAAACTAGCAGAAACTCGATTTTTAAAATTTTTCTCGTACTTCCGGGAACAATTTCAAAAATGTGGGCTTATAGCGCGATGGCGACACGTTTCCAGAATCCAACGCCGTGTCAAACATGCAAATCGGATAAATAGGAGCGACGGTAAGTGAAATTTCGAAAAACACCTCACCCCACTCCCCCTTCCCCTTCCACGCCGCCGGGACATTGTTGGCCGGCGGCGCGGTCAAGCCGGCACGGGCGAGCCGGGCGGCGGCCGCCGCGGCGCGGCGACGGGCAAGAAGGCTGAACTTTCAGCAAGCCAGACACCCCGTCACTTCGTTGATGCTTCCGTCACTTCGCATCTCAAGATATTTTTTCCCCACATATGAAACTAGTGATGCTGTAATAGGGGTAAACGGTCTCGTATCATCTTTAATATAGTATAAAACTATTACCTTATTCACATATTCCATCTTCCTTCGAATACCATCATAAGAATGTCTGAGGTATCACTCAAAACACCGATCCCGCTTTGGTGCTGATTTCAAAAAGAAAAAATCGAACTAATTGCGTAAATATCACCCATATTCCATCTCCTCACATCGTATTTTAGATATATTGTACTTCTAAGATCTTCCATTACCATTTCACTACCGGAAAAAACAAGCGGAGATAACGCAAGAGCTCTTTTATCCTACGATTCGATTTATCATTTCAAAACGGCGTTTGTCACCTTGATAGAATTCACCTGGTTAATCCTTTTTCCAGTAAAATAACCGAATCGAATTTTTAAAACGTTTTCGTACTTTAGGACAAATTGCACATACTTTCTCATAGTAATCTAATATCTTTGGTCTGGGCCAGTTTTACCATCTTTCCCCATCTTCTGACATCTTGCTGACATCTATCGCCGCCCAAAATACATTTTTTGAACTTTTCTCATTTTTCAGCTTCTTAATGGTAGATACGAAATATTACTTTTAGGATATTAAAGAAGAGTAAAACTTCGTGCTATATAGGAATTTTCATTGATAAATTTGGAGCCGCTCTTAAGAAAATGGCGTTTAAGCGTTACTGTAAATGCGAAAATGGAAGCTTCGGAATTTTCACAAGAATCTTTCGAGTTTTCGAACAACTTCATTTGGTGACATTTAAAGCACTTCTACTCACAAATGTAATAATGTATAAAATTTCTGGAAAAGTGAATATTAATGGCGTGAGAGACACTTAAAAATACATTTATTTATTTTTTGAAAAATCAAAAAAATACAGCCAAATTAATTTTATGTTAACTTAAAGAATGCAAATAGCATTCGTACGAAAAGTTTGAAGAAGCAATTTGAGAAAATGGCGTTTGAACATTTGTGCAAATTCGGAAGTTTCAGTTCATTTTCACAGAAAACATCTGAGTTGTCGAGGAACTTTTAAGACATAATGTAAAGCACAAGTAAATGTAATAGTAGGGTGTTTTTGCACCCTTGAACGTTACGTACTATCGATCTTCTGCTCATTCGCAGTGCAAGTTTCGCATCACTTTGGTGCATCTGCGCATGCGCAAAAGATCGATAGTACTTAACGTTCGAGGTGGCAAAAGTTCCCTAATATGAACAAATCGCCGTTAAAGAAAAGATTTACTAAATGAAAGGCTAGTCAAAGAATTACATTTTTGTAAGTTTTGAAAAAACAAAGGAATAGAGCAATATGGCGTTTATGTCATCTCAGAGTACATTAGGTACTATCTCTTCCAAAAGTTTAAGGAAAAAAGTTGAAGTCGATTTTGAGAAAATCTTGTTCTTGTAATTTTTAAAAATTGCACAAATTGCCCTCAATATTGCGCGAAAACTACTAAAAATTTCAAAAAAATGTGACCAAAAAAGCATGACCTTATTGAAAGAACTAAGTATGGAGAACAAATATAATTTTAAGGGAAAATCTCTATCTTCAATTTTGTAGTTGTAGGAAGACGCCGAAAAAAAATCGAACTTTTGCAATTTTCCCAAAATCAGTCAGCAATGAAAATAAGAGCTATGCCACCTTGAGTGTATTTTACTTTATTCTTACAATTAATTTAAGGAAAGTATTTGGAGTAATTTTTGATTGATTGTTAGTGATTTTGGGCGCGTCAACTGCTTTGGTCATTAGTCCCGTAAGTGCAATGCATGTTTATTTCATCGTGAGGTGGAAGAGATGTTGCCCGCTATGCCGATGGCGAGATCCGGCGCTGACCTTCCGTCCACTAGCGGAGCTTCCCAACCAGGTATCTGCCTCCAGCGGGGCACCACCCCAGCCGGGACAAGCTCTAAATCACCGACCGATTTACCTGTCGGCTTGCCGGGTTCTTTCTTACCAAGGTATCTCCCACCAGCAGTGCACGGCCCACAGCCGGGACAAGTTCCAATCCTCCCACTGGTCTCCCAGCATATATAGTAGTGTTGTGCAAGTTAGTGTGTGTGTGTGTGTGTGTGAAGATAGGACAAGGAAGAGGAAGGAAATATCGCGCGAGGTCCGTTTGTTAGGGTATTGCTCCGGCATTCGTTTGATGTTGATCGGAGAAACTACGGAAAACTTCCAATCAGAGCAGCCGGTCGCTAGAATTTTCCTCCAGACATCGGTTGAATTCTACATCTAACTGACAAGCTAGTGTTGAAAAATCCTGCCACCGTCGGGACTCGAACCTAGCACCTCTCTGTCAGAGGCATTGCAGTGACATCAGTTGATGCACTGAGCCACCTATCCTGGTTGACATTTTTGAGAAAATGTTGAAAAAGTCCCTGGGGCTTAATAAAAAGTATCTCCAAAAATTAATGAATGTTTTTAAAAATCGCAGAACTTCGACTCAGACCAGATCGACAGGGGTTTATTCAGTTGAGCAAAAATTCTACACATAGTTTAGGCACTAGTGGTGTTCACATACGCCCAGACAGGCAGACACAGACAGATGGACGGACGAACGGACGTTAAAAAGTCAAAACACACATACACCCTTTCGGTATCACTCAGGGGACCCCAAAACGAGTACTTCCGTTAATATCTCGAAATAGATTTTCCGCAGCATTACATAACTTTGAGTAACTAACACGAGAAAGTAACTGGTGGTGCTACAGAATGGCACAGACTTTCCCGTATTAGTTTTCAATTTCCTATAGTCTCAGCCAGCTATTCGAACTTTGTCGTAGTAAAATTTACTATTTTGTTGGCATGGGCTAGATTTATGGCCTTGCCCCATCTTGCCACCTGCCATTTAATGCACCCAAATTATTTTTTAGGTTTTCTCAATTATTCGGTTTCCTACTGGTAGATTCAAAATATTGCTTTTAGAATATTAAAGAAGACTAAATCCTTGTTCTTTACGACAATTTTCATTCATAAACTTGATACCGTTTTTAAGAAAAGGGTGTTTAAGCGTCTGTGGCAATGTGAAATATGAAGCCCTTTTTCACAGGAATCTTGAGAGTTTTTTTTAAAATTTGTTTTAAGATATTTAAGCTCTTCCATTCACAAATGCAATAATGTTTACAAATCGCTGCAAATGTGCATACAAGGCATGCGAAATATTTAAAAAATACATTTGTGTAAATTTTGAAGAAAAACAACAAAATAATACAACGAAACTTTTTTGTTTCCTTAGACAGTGCATTTCGCACTATAGGTACAAAAACTTTGAACAAAAAATTTGGAACCTTTTCAGAAAAAATTGGCGTTTGAGCGTTTCTGAAAATGCGAAATTTCGAGTTCATTTCCAAAAAAAATTTTTAGTTTTCGAAAAACTTTAAATGATATAATTTAAAGTACGTGTGCTCATAAATCTAATAATGTGAACAAATCGCCGATAATGTAAATATAAACGACGTGACAGGCTATTCAAAAAGTTTCATTTGTGTTATTTTCGCAAAAACAAAAGAATAGAGCAAAATAGCGTTTATGTCATCTCTTAAAGTACATTTCGCAATATCCCTACCAATAGTTTAAAGGGAAAAAATGGAGCCGATTTTGAAAAAATCTTGCTTTGTTATCTTTTAAAGTTGCATATATTGCACACAAGATTGCGCCATAACTACAAAAATTGTTTTAAAAAAATTCATGATCTTAATGAAAGAACTAATTATGTACAACAAATTTCTTAGAAAGGAAAAGTCTCTATCGTCAATATTGTAGTTGTAGGAAACGCCGAAAAAATTCAATCTTTTGCAATTTTCGAAAATTCAGTTATCAGTGAAATCGGACCTAAGCCATGTGTATTTTATTCAATTTTTACGAGAAATATAAAGAAAAAATTTGGAGCCATATTTGAGCAAATTTTTAAAATATCCGGGGGGGGGGGCGTGTAATGTATCTCCAAAAAGTAATGCACGTTTTTGAAAATTTCAGAGCTTCGAATGACAGTAGATCGACAGCTGTTTTTTTGTTGTTGTTTTTTCCAGTTTGGAAAAATTTGTACGCAGTGTAAACGCTAGTGTTGTTCACATACACCAGAGACACTGATGGACGTTTTTCCGTCAATCAATTTTTCGGTATTAAGGACCCACAAAACATGGATTCTGGCTACACCACGAGTTACAGGAAGTAATTTACTATACAACAACACGATTTATCCACATTTTCATTATCAGGACTCGGCTTTGAGAGTTTTCCTGCGCACGATATAACTTTCTCTTCGTATGAAGATTGAGAAGAGAGAGAAAGTAAAATAAATGTTCACAAATTTGAAATTCCATTAATAAAATATTAATTATATCGAATTTAAAAGTAACTACTTTTTCTGCCTACTGTTTTTTTTATTTCTTTCTATCAGCAATGAAAACAAAGAGATGCACGTAGAAAACGCAGACACGAACAGAGAATCTTTGAAGCACTCTGTTCGAAATCTTTACGTGCAGCACATAGGAATGTCAGCAATTCTGAATTAGTATTAGACAAAATATGCTCATTGCAAAAATATAAACACATTTAAATAAAAACTATTTTTCAAAATTAATTAAATATATTTCCGGAAATAATTTCAAGAAAATTTGGTAATTTGTGAAAATACCTTAATAATTAGCAAATAATAAATATACTGTTAAGCAGATATTAAATGATCAGCAAAATATGTAAAATACGTAATACAGTACACAATTTGTAACGAAAAATTTAAATATTTTGTTAGGATTGCAACAGTTCGCCTAAATTACAAAATGAGAACAGTAGACAAAACATATGTAATTACATTAGACCCGAACTTTAGCCATGAGGTCGACAAGCAGTACCGCGAAACAGAATTTTGACGTTACTGAAGATCATTTTTTTACATGACTAGAGAAGTCTATTTATCCGATTTCAGTGTATGATATGGCGTTAGATTCAGGGTGCATCTCGCCAGCGCGCTATTTTACCACTTTTTCAAATATGTCCGCAAGTATAAAAACATTTTAAAAATTCGATTCGGCTATTTTACTGGGAAAAGGATTAACCAGGTGAATTCTATCAAGGTGACAAACGCCGTTTTGAAATGATAAATCGAATCGTAGGATAAAAGAGCTCTTGCGTTATCTCCGCTTGTTTTTTCCGGTAGTGAAATGGTAATGGAAGATCTTAGAAGTACAATATATCTAAAATACGATGTGAGGAGATGGAATATGGGTGATATTTACGCAATTAGTTCGATTTTTTCTTTTTGAAATCAGCACCAAAGCGGGATCGGTGTTTTGAGTGATACCTCAGACATTCTTATGATGGTATTCGAAGGAAGATGGAATATGTGAATAAGGTAATAGTTTTATACTACTATTAAAGATGATACGAGACCGTTTACCCCTATTACAGCATCACTAGTTTCATATGTGGGGAAAAAATATCTTGAGATGCGAAGTGACGGAAGCATCAACGAAGTGACGGGGTGTCTGGCTTGCTGAAAGTTCAGCCTTCTTGCCCGTCGCCGCGCCGCGGCGGCCGCCGCCCGGCTCGCCCGTGCCGGCTTGACCGCGCCGCCGGCCAACAATGTCCCGGCGGCGTGGAAGGGGAAGGGGGAGTGGGGTGAGGTGTTTTTCGAAATTTCACTTACCGTCGCTCCTATTTATCCGATTTGCATGTTTGACACGGCGTTGGATTCTGGAAGCGTGTCGCCATCGCGCTATAAGCCCACATTTTTGAAATTGTTCCCGGAAGTACGAGAAAAATTTTAAAAATCGAGTTTCTGCTAGTTTTTTGGAAAAAGGGCTTCGTAGCGTAAATTCTATTATAAACAGGAGTCAAATGCCGTTTACAGATCGAAAATCGGACCATTTGTTCAGACGTAATCGGTAAAGTAAAATTCACTAAACTTGGTGCTGCCACGTGGTGGCGACAAATTGAACTAGTGTCGGTACATTTAGCCTTAATATTCTGAACCTGAATTATCAACATCTATAATATCTCCTGTGTATTAGTCATATTTACGTGCTTCAATACTGAACAAAAACAGTCATCAACTTCAATATTATTACACTAATAATTTCTGATAATTCCATCGACACCTCTCAATATACCTGTCCCCAATTGATAATAATTTCTTTGCTGCTATCTTGCAGGATCCTAATTTCTTAAACACTATCGAAATACCTGTTTTTGTAATGTGTACCTAAACAGTTATCATAGGTACATGATGTAAAACTGATCAAGGGGGAAAGTGATATGCTCTCGTAATTTCTAGGAGAGACACAATCGCTCGAAAATCCGAGTGAACTACTGTTTCACGATTATTGGAGTGAAATCAGCCATCGTTTTACTCGAAGAGAGTGGTGATAGTTATTTATATAACGAGGAACATAGTTCTCCCGAGTGAAAAAAAGCTCAGGTAAACTCCGTGTCATATACAAAACTTTTATTTTTAAATTATATTTCTTCACGTGCACACCTATGCCACGAAGGACGAATCAGTACATTAGACGGCGGGCATCCTTGAGGGGGGTCATCTCTAGGTGGCTGTGATTTCAGCAGGTTTGCATTCTGCATGGAAACACGGAGGAATTTTTTATTCAAACTATGCATATTAGGTAGAATGCATAAAAGTGAAGTATATGCTTTAGCTAAGATTTTTGTAGAATATACTACGAATCATATGCATAAAACACCGTAGTATATGCTTTGCATCTTAGCAAAAAGTGATCCAACAGGCTGTAACTTAGGTTTTACTTTTGCTTTTTGGAATATACTACGAATGACATGCATAAACTGAGTAAAAGCCTTTGCTCTGTGGCGTTTCCTAAGAAATTCGTAGCATGCCTCTTACCTGTCTTCAGTTGCTTATTAACTGACTGGCGACATTGAAAGAATGGCAGCATTTTTACAAATTCGTGATATAAAAACGTATAAAAAGAGAAGGATGCCATTAAATGGAGATTATAAGAAACTTTACAGATTTGAGATAGAAAATTAGGAATGATTAAGAAAATATTTCTTAGGAAAGAATGAAAAAAGGCAGTCTTAACCCCTAAGCAACACGTGAGAATGTTTTGAGGTATGTGGTAGACGCTGGATATCAACTTGGGATGGTGAAGAACTTCAACTTAGGATTCATTCAGATTCTCCAGATCAGTTGTATGCAGACCGAAATAAATGTGGAAAAATCTTATATATGGGTTAAATTTCCTTCAACTGTTGAAGATATAAGAGCATCAAAGAATAAATGGCAGCAAAAGTATGAATTCTCGACCGCAATACGTGCTCTAGACAGCACACACGTGTGAATTTACTAACCTTCAGTTCATGGAGATGAATAAGTGAATCGTAAAGGATTCCAGTCATTTTTCAGGCAACTTTAAAGGAATACCAGTCTCGATATCAGCTAATCTTCCTCGGTTCACGATTCGCGCGTGTGGAGAAACAGAGCTGCGCATGCAGTGATGCGGAGAAATAAAAATGTGGCATTAATTGCACATGAAGGTTATAGAAATGCACCGTATCTAATAAAGCTGTACAAAAATTCTCAACCGTCTCCGGCAAAGCTCACACATAAGATTATTTGTAGGAGAATGAGTGATTATTGAACGTCGTTTTGTGCAATTAAAAATTAAATTGGGCAATTATAAAGATTCCCAAGTCTTCACTCGGGCGTGAGAGTTGCCTTTTCCCACTGTTCATACTACTTAAATGCAGTTGCGTCTGGTGCCCTACGAACGAGTTGTTGCAGACATACTACTTCAATCCTAGCCAGGCCCGGATTTTCATACAAGCAAAACAAGCACGTGCTTGGGGTCCCCGACCTAAGGGGGCCCCCAAGGCGGAACCTTTTTTTTTAAACGGAAAGCCCATCTGTAACTTAATTTTTTTTCTTTTATTGACATTTAACATGAGCTAGTAGCAAGTTAATTACTTTTTTCAATATTAAATAATTACATTATCAATTAATAATTATATAACTGTATAACGTATAACTGAATCGAGTTTGGTTCAAATTAATCTAGAACATTCAGGCGCGATATAAATTTCTCGCCTATGTAGATAAGTCGCCAACTATTAGTTACATAGAGAGTGGCAGCAGCGTTCCCGTGGCGCTTCTAGGAACTAATGAAATTGAGTTAATGCGTTAATGGCAGTTCACAGTCTGTTTTACAGTTGAGTGACTTGAGTGCCGTTAGTGCGTAGAATATCCAGTCTATGTGCAGTGTATGCAGAGTAGATATATCGAGTATACATAGTATATAGAGTGTCAAGTCAATAGAAATGTTTCTTCCTTTTATAAATCTAATATGTCCACACGGGATAAAATGTAAATGTTAGATCAACATCGGTCAATGTAGAACTAGATTGGCCCGATTTCCACAGATTCAACTTTTGCATTAAAAATTAGCATTTATTTTAATGTTATATACTCATGTTTTCTTCTTAATATGAAAATGTAGTTGGTAAACTTGAAAACGCGATCTGAAGCTGATAAAAAATCTCGGTCATGTTTTCATTTTTGACGACCATGGAAACAAAAGAATATGTTTGTCGGAGCACACTACATAATATAATATTATAAATAATATTAATTACAATATTTCTGGGGGGACAGCGGAGCGAATACGACTCGACTATCCGACGCAGTCGGAGTTCAGTCTGGTCTGAGCCTCGTGGCAGCAAGCCTCGTGAATGCAATGCTCTCGGAACGTTGTTTTCGACACGTGCTACGTGTTCAGTTAAAAGTGCAGCGTTTAGTAAACGTAAGCTGCAACAATCTCTTCATTACGAGCCTCTCCCTTGTGTCGCCTAACGCGAGGGGAATTCAACAATGCTGCCTGAAATGCTGCCTGTGCCACGTGTTATGTGATGGTGTGTGTTTCTGGCGAGCGCCAGACTGTAGCAGTCTTTTCATTACGATCCCCTCTGCCTTGTGTCCCCTGACGCGAGCGGAGTCCAGCAACGCTGGTTTGAATTGTCGTCTATGTTTAATGAGTTTGAAGAAAATGCCTGCATGTGTAACTGTACAAATGTTGATCAAACACTGTATCTCTTAGTTGCCTATTACGCTTGAATTTAATATACTATGTGTTTTATGTCACTTGTAAACTTACTTTCCTTGAAGTACAACAGCAGTAATCTCACAAACAGATGCAACCTGTCCAAAGCTGGTCCTTCAAATCCCTCTGAATAAGTTGAACTATCGAAGGTGTTGGGGGAAAGAGAACAGGATATTCCCGAAATACAAGAAAAGTCTGCTGCTCTCTCTCTCTCACAACCTCATTCTCCCACAATGTTTTAAAGAACGACGTACAGAAAACTGCTTAAAGATTTTAATACACATTTCACTGCAGAGCTTGTACATTTCTTTACGTACGTGATGGATACGTACCCTAACGCTAACTTAGATCACGAAGGACTGTTTCATATTACATTCAAAGACAATCTTTCTTTAGCATTTCCTAATGTTGAAACGGCTTTGCGTATATACTTGAGTTTGATGATATCAAACTGTACTGGTGAAAGATCATTCAGCAAACTGAAGCGAATAAAGATTTATCTGCGCACAACTATGTCCCAGGAAATGTTAGTTTAGTTTATCTCAATAAAATTTATTTCAACACATGAAAAAGATTTTTGTTTGTGCGAAACAGACCCCAAATGAAAAGGTATGTATTATTTGTAATGTGTAATAATACATTTTTACATTTATAATGAATATAATATATTATATTTTATATTTATATATTTTTTGCAAAGAAATAAATAACGAATTTGTTTTCAATTTAAAAAATTGTTTTAATACATTTTTTTTTATTTTTTAACGCGGGCCTTCCCTAGGGCTGCACCCGTCCTAAAAAAAGCTTCACTCCACTTCTGTTTGATGGGGGGGGGTCCCACCAATACGATCTGCTTGGGGGCCCCCCGAACCGTAAATCCGGCCGTGTTCCTAGCGCTTGGGCTTACAGATAAGAACATATCCTTCCTAACATACAATGTAGGCTTTCACGGCCGGTTTCTTCATTGTGGGAAGTTGCCGGGCTTCCAGGCCGTGGTCCAACGGAGACTACTCCAATGCGGAGTAGTCTCCGTTGGACCACGGCCTGCAAGCCCGGCAAGTTCCCACAATCATATCCTTCCTCTTTAATCTTAAGCGGATGATGTTCGTTGGAAATTCAAGAACCGCTTAACGGTTTTAGTATACCGAATTGCACTTCAACTAAAAAATAAATATTTTCGTCAAAACAAATGTTATTACATATTTCGGGCAATGACAACAGAAATCATTGTCAAAGATTCACATATATATGTTCCATAAACCTATTAAATTTACCTATTTACCATTACCTAACAAATGACTAACTTTAACTACGTATAATCACCTTAATTCACTGCACACTCACCACAGCTCGCGCAGAACTCGTCCATAAGGCGTGCCAGCATACGGACCTGTACCATCTATCTTCATTCCATATACCTCGGTGGCTGAAATTTATCTCGGGCTTGACAGGCGCTGCTCGACGTGCCGGTGTTGGGAATCATTTGCAACACATTAAAGAGTGTGGTATAATACAAAGAAGAAGTTCGGTTCGTATGATACGCCAGAACATCCGGTCGTTATAGCTGAAATCCAACTCCCTCGATGACGTCAGCTCTCGGACGCTTGCTGGGGCTTCTTTTCGTGTCTTAACGCTTGTAGAAAAGATGTTCATTCGAAGATAGATCTGTGTAATAAATGTAGTGGTGCTACAGAATGGTACAGACTTTCTCGTATTAGTTTTTTATTCCCTTGGGTGTGAGCTAGTTATTTGGAATTGCCACACGTTAGTATGAAAAGAAAAATGCAGATAGCAACGCCATCTGTGTATGTTTCAGTGAACTTTTTGAACTGAGAGGAGGGAGAGTCGTCTGTAGAGGCAATGCAATGCCAGTGCGTGATCGGACTTGTTTTGATGCAGACGTTTGTGAATTCTGTTACTTGTATATTTAAGATTAGTAATAAATAACGTTTATACAAAACAAATTAATAGGTTATGGGTCCAGGCCACGTGTGAATCGTATTCTCTAGTGAGTGGAGCCGAAATTGAACGTCCGAAGAAAACGTGCTGGATTTTTTTATATACGTTTGAACTGGAACTTTGTGTGTAAACAACAAACATGGCCACCGGGAGTGACTACAAAATACAAGTGGATAAGTTTGAAGGACCTGAAGACTGGGCAAAGTGGAAGTGACATACTTCGATGATGTTGCGTGCATATGAACTTGAAGACATTGTTAACGGTTCGCGAGCGTGTCCTGATTTGGGAGTTTATGCACCTGCGGCACAAAAAGCAACTTATCAGCAATGGAAAAAAAGGTCGACGCGGCAAGTTTGTTAGCAAGTGCGCTAGGAAAAACTATTGCCGATCTCGTGTTGACTTGCACCAGTGCTGCAGAGATTGGACAAAACTGAGTGTACGGTTTGAACGCAGCAGTACGCAACGGCTGAATATGCTGATCGAGTCATTTTTCCGTGTGACGCGTGACGACAAAAAAGACTTCAGTACGCATGTTGCGTAACTGCAGTAGTTGTTCGTGGATTTGAATGATAAATTGACGAAAAATAAAACGAGAGAATTTTGAATGGCCGTATCTTATCTACGCTGGGAAAAAATATGACAATTTTAAAGACTTGTGGGACACGATTTCGTCGGAAAATCAAACTGTGAATTTGTTGATTGAAAAATTGTGCGCGATTGAATTGCGTGATCAAGGGAATGTCGAACCGACTGCGTTCGTTGCACGCGGTGGTCATAACAAGAAACCTTGTCATAAAAATGACACCGGGAAAAATCAAAGAAGAATGTTCAACGAGCAAAACAAGTTTCCATGTCACAAATGTAAGCAGTTGGGTCATTGCGCAGCAGAGTGTCCGGAGGAGAAGATAGATGGCGCTGGTGGAAACAGAAGTCAGTCTGATGCAAGTGCAGCGTTTATGACGCATGTCATGAGTGCCTCAGTCGATAATTTTATTGAAGCCGACAAGTGGTACTGCGACAGTGGCGCCACAAATCACATCACCTCGAATAAACAATATTTTACATCGTATGAGAAGTTTGCCGTTCCTGGAAAGAAATCGCTCGGGAAACGAGGTGTAAATATGCTGGTTCATGGACAAGGAAGTGTGAACATTCAAGTACGTCTGAATAATGTTTGGTCGAATGCCGTACTGAAAAACGTTTTGTATGTTCCTGAAGGAAGTGCCCATTTACTTTCCGTGAAAGCAGCTGCGAGAAAAGGTTTTTCTATGAGACTTGATGATCGAAGTGTCAGCATTGAAGATAGTGTCACTGGAAAAAAGATGATGACTGGATATGTTAGTCATGGTCTGTATGTATTGAACATGCGCGTTGTGAAGCCGACACAACAAGTTCAAGTGAATATGATGACATCATCGGAGACATTGCAAGTTTACCATGAAAGGTTTGGCCGTCAACATAAACAACACGTAAAGAGCGTCCTGAAGCAGATGAACATTAACGTAGACGAAGGCAAGGAAGAATTCTGCGATGGATGTGCACTGGGAAGAATGCATAGGTTGCCATTCAAGAAACGAATGAATCGACCAATGGTAACTGGTGAACAAATCCACGCCGATGTAAACGGCCCCATGTCCCCATTTCCATGAATCTCTCGGAAATACGCGCTACTATGCGTGTTTTGAAGATGACTTTAGCAAATATCGTAGAATTTTCTTTTTGAAACAGAAAAGTGAAGTATGCACCGTTTTGGAGCAGTTTTAAATGAAGCAAAGACAAATGGACATGTTATCAAGCAACTGAGGTGTGATGGAGGAAAAGAATTTGACCACAAGAAGGTCTCTGAACTGATAGCAAGCAGGAGCATAAAACACTGCATTACTGCGCCGAATACACCACAGCAAAATGGTGTTGTGGAGCGTGAAAATCGAACTACTGTCGAGTGCGCGCGTTCCACGTTGAATTCAAGCAAGTTGCCAAAAGAACTGTGGGCAGAAGCATGTAATACTGCCACATACCTACTGAATCGCACTGCAAAGTCTTCCATTGAAACTAAGTCTCCTTATGAATTGTGGCATGGACGACCAGTAGGAAGTCTCAATCATTTGAAGATTTTCGGAGCAGAATGCTACGTGCTCATCAACAAGAATTTCCTCTCTAAGTTTGACGATAAAGCTGTTTATGGACATCTGGTTGGATACGTGAACGACAGGGATGGATTCAGGGTCTGGATTCCGACACAAGGAAGATAGTCCTCAGTCACGATGTGAGATTCAAGCCCGAAGTTGTCTGCAATGTGCGCGTCAATACCTACAGGCTTGAAAATTCATGTGAATAACATGCATCATCCGAAGTACAAAAGCCAGAAGTTAACGATGATGAAAAGGAAGAATGAAGTGAAGCTGAAGAATTTGTACCAGTGTCCAGCTCCGGAGGAAGTGATGTTCCAGCTGAAGAAGATGTCAAAGAAGAGACAACAAGGAAAAACAAACGTGAATCAAAGAAACCGTGGTGGATGACCAGCGGAGATTTTGTCTACATGGCCGGATCATCGATCTTTGAAAACAAGAATCCAAATTCCTACATTGAAGTTCTGCAGTCTCCTGATAGAGAAGAGTGGTTGAAGGCTCTTAAAGAAGAATTGGATTCTTTAGAGAAAAATGACACCTGGGTGTTGGTCGAACGTCCAAAATAAGTGAAAATCCTGAAGAATCGCTGGGTCTTCTGCCAGAAACTATTGGACAGTGGAAAAATCCACTTCAAGGCTCGATTGGTCGCAAAAGGTTTCGTACAAAGACAGGGAATTGATTATGAAGAGACATTCAGCCCTGTTGCACGATATGAAACCATTCGCATCTTGTTGGCGGTGGTTGATGCATTTGGAATGAAGCTTGCTCAATTTGATGTCAAAACCACTTTTTTGAACGGCGTGCTTGAAGAAGACGTGTTTATGGGACAACCGGAAGGTTTTGAGGACAACACTGAACGAGTGTGTTACGTCAAGAAACGTTTGAATGACTTAAAACAAGCGCCGCGCTGCTGGAACAAACGATTTGAGAAGTTTATGAAGAAAGCTGAATTTAAAAACAGTAATGCTGATCCATGTCTGTTATACCGCAAGAAGATGGGAAACATGTGTGTTGCAATTTTCGTTGATGACGGTGTGGTTGTTGCAACTGATATAGAAGAACTTGAGGAATTCATGGAAATGTTACAACAGGAATTTCATACAAGAGGGTCTCTCAGAAACTTCTTGGGCATGAAAATACAGCAAAATGAAGAAGGATCAATAACAATTGAACGAGAAGACTACACACGAAAGGTTTTGGAAAGATTTGGAATGACTGAGTCGAACGGAGTGTCTACTCCAATTGGACGCGAGGACAACGATGAAGGAGAAAAGGTCACAGCCAATGTACCTTATCGTGAGGCAGTAGGTTCTTTAATGTACCTGACTACAGCTACATGTCCTGATGTTGCTTTCGCAGTTAATAAAGCAGCTCGGGCCATGGAAAATCCTACGAATCATGATTGGAATCAAGTGAAAAGAATATTTTGATATTTGAAGAGCACTGTAAACTATGCAATCGTCTTCAGGAATGGTTAAGGTCTGAAGGTCTACTGTGATGCTGACTACGCCGGTGACAAGAAGACAAGACGTTCAACGACAACCTTCAATGATGGAACAGTGTCGTGGACCAGTCAGTTGAAGAAGTCAGTGGCAACGTCGACTACAGAAGCTAAAATAATAGCAGCAAGTGAAGAAGCTAAGGATATAATCTGGCTGAAACGATTACTATCTGAATTGCTGGAAACTATAGAAAAATCTCCTATGCTCTACATCGATAATGTTGGTGCTTTAAAATTAGTTAAAAATCCAGAATATCATCGCAGATCAAAGCACATCGAAGTTCGCCATTTCTATGTAAGGGAGAGATTCTTGGATGGAGATCTGGAATTGGAGCACGTAGACGGAACCAATCAGCTTGCTGATCTGCTGACTAAACCTCTGGAGAGGGTTAGATTTGAGATGCTATGTGAGAGGATTGGGATACAGAAGATTGCGTCCACAGACTATTAAATATAGTTTATTTTGTGTAGTTTGTGTTCATTTGATCTTTTCTTTTGGACGAAGTGTTAGTGTGAAAAGAAAAATGCAGACAGCAACGCCATCTGTGTATGTTTTAGTAAACTCTTTAAACTGAGAGGAGGGCGAGTCGTCTGTAGAGGCAATGCAATGCCAGTGCGTGATCGGACTTGCTTTGATGCAGACGTTTGTGAATTCTGTTACTTGTATATTTAAGATTAGTAATAAATAACGTTTATACAAAACAAATTAATACCACATACTCTTGCCAGATGTCATCTATCACCGCCAACGCTACTTTTTTTGACATTTTCTAACTTTTTCTGTTTCCTAATGGTAGAACGGAAAAATTAATTTTAGAATATTAAGGAACACAAAACCTCGTCTTAAATTGCAATTTTCTTTTAAAAAATTGTAGCTGTTTTAAAGAAAATAGCGTTTAAGCGCAATTAAAAATGCGAAATTTAAAGTTTTTTTTCACAGAAAAGTTTTGAGTTTTCAAAAAACTTCATTGCATATCATTTGAAGCACTTACACTCATAAATATAATAATGTTTACAAATTGTTGGTATTGTGCTTATTAAAGATGTAAGAAATCTTTGAAAAAAATTACATTTGTGTAATATTTGAAAAAACGAAAAAACACCTCAAAATGAACTTTACGTCATATTAAAGAGTGCAATTAGCACTATCCGTTCCAAAAGTTTGAAGAAACAATTTAGAGCCATTGATGAGGAAATGGCGTTTAAGCGTTTCTGGAAATGCGGAATTTTGAGCTACTTTTCAGAGAAAACTGTTTTTTCAAGAAACTTAACATTATTTAAATCACATCTACTTGTTAATATAAGAATGTCAACAAATCGGCGCTAGTGTAAATACTAATCATGTAAAAGACAAGTCAAACAATTACATTTTTGCAATTTTCGAAAAAAACAAAATAATAGAGCAATATGGCGTTTATGTTATCTCATATAGTACCATTTAGCACTATCCCTACCAAAAGTTTAAACACAAAATTTGGAGCCGTTTTCTAGAAAATCTTGTTTTTTTACTTTTTTAAAATTCCACATATTGCACGCTGTATTGCGCGAAAAAAACTGAACGCTTTGAAAAAATGTACATGACCGTAAAAAAGAACTCACTATGAAGAACAAATTTTGAAGAAAAAATCCCTATCTGCATTTTTGTAGTTGGAAGAAGACGCCTAATAAACTTCAAACTGTCTTAATTTTCAAAAATCCAGAGTAAACCGTGAAAATCGCACTTATGCTACCTTATTAAGTGTATTTTACACTATTCTTATAAGAAATTTTAAGAAAAAATTTGTAGCCGTTTTCGAGAAAATTTTGAAAATGTTCGAGGGGTTTCATGTAAAGTACCCATTAATGAGTGTTTTCCAAAATCTCAGAGCTTTGACTCAGGCCTGATTGACAGGGGTGCCTTCAATTTGGAAAAAATCGTATGCATAGTTTAGGCGCTAGTGTTGTTCACATGCACCGGACAAACACAGATGGACGCACAGACAGACGCATTTCTACACGTGTTAGGGGACATTTTTTTTAATTAAGCAACTGGATTTATATACTTTTTCGCTATTACGTCCCGGCAACGAAAATTCATCATTTTTCCGCCCAGCATTTTTCCGCCCACATAACTTTCCCTATACTACGTACATTACTCGGTATATACGTACGTATACGGGAAAATAAAAAGTGGAGTGAAAGTTATATACCTCTTAATATTTTTTCACGATGCCCCTCGTTTTTTAAATGTTACGAATTAGAGAATAAATTTGATATTATCTCGATACGTGTGTGATATAATTGAGACAATTGCCCAGAATTTGTTTATACAAATTATTTACGAGATTACGAAATTTAATGAGGTTTATGAGGTTATTTAATGAGGATGTTATTTTATGAGGTTTATGAGATTCAAATAACTTCTCAACGCTGTGTTAGGGCTTTAAATGATTGTGAAAAATAATATTGAATGTACAATTTACACAGTTTTTTACTCGTATGTCGCCATCACCGTAAACCGCGAAAGCTTATGTGGTACCGATTACCAAATACCAATACAAATGCAATGGCTTCTGCTGCGGCGCGAACCACGGTGTTGCTGACATATGACATTCCTATAGTGCGACTTTTGTAACGACCTATCGAGCAGTGTTTGCGATCATGCGACATCTAGTGACCCGAGAGAGAAAGACGCGAAATGCCGTATGATATTTCATCGTGAGCATAGGGGCTTGAGGGACAAAGTTATAAAAAACTTACTGTAGAGGTCGGACTCCCAGATAAAAATAAATTTTTTCCCTTTAATCTTGAGCCGTCAAAGTTCGTTAAAAATTCAAGAAGCGCCTAACGGTTTTCGTATACCAAATTGCACTTCAACTAAAAAATAAATATTTTCATTAAGTAGCATAAAAATAAATATTTTCGTCAAAACAAATATTACGTATTTCGGACAATTTTATGTGGATATATTAATATTTTGAGTATTTTCACGTTTAATACTTCAAGTTTTTTTTATATATACTGTCAGTTTGGAGAGCAATGGTTGCTCACACATCACGTTTCTGTGGGACTTACCGGGATTGAGTGGAGAGAGTCTGGTTAAAGACCTGTCAAAACGTTTGGGGGGCATTTCTAACACATTTGGCAATGGCGATACTCTTAACACAAACAGTTCTGAAACATTCTCAGATGGTCGTGACGAAATATGCAGAGTAATAAAAAGGAGAGTGTCATTTTTTTCAACGAGACTTCCCTACATCTTGGTTACCAGTTTTTATATGAATAAAAATATTTTAGTCGCTTTAATTCTCAAATGATTCAAATCAGTGATTCCTGATTTGTTCGGCAGTTTTTTCCTCTAAACAAAAGGCACGGAAAGCAAACAGAGAATTTTTCATAACATATCCACAGAGCCACGAATTTCTAAAACAATTTTCTCTTTTAAAATCTCTCTTAAATTTTCGATTTCCTGTCTTTACAATCTGCACTATACAGGGTGTCCAGAAGCTCCCGTTACAAAAAAATACCACAAAATCTGTGATGCCAAACATGAAGAATGGCAGGTCCAGTTTTTCCGAAAAAAAATTTTGTCTTTGAGAAAATCGAGTTTAAAAATCACTTCCGGGGCGCGAAATTCAAACCGGCCGCAACGACACAACGGAGCATCCTTCCGCACCTTCTGCGCGGAGCATTTCCTCGTTTCTCCGCGTAAACGGTGAAAGAGTCAAGTAATATTCTGGAAAGCATCGCGTTGCTTACACTAGAATACTTAATAGTATCAAGTATTTGCAGGTTCTATTCAATAAATATTTTAAATGTACGTACAGAATATCGAGTTTTGTTCAAAATGATAGCCACGGTACACGGCGGCGTAAACATAAATTATGAACACGATCCAAGATTTATGAATAAGATTGATTCTCCTGGAATGCTCGAATTGTTACTTTTAGCACATATTAATATGAACTAGTGCTTTGGACCTAAGATTGCCACGTAAATGATAGTCTCCTGAAGATTATTCTAAATATAGTGATATAGAAAAAGCGTTTCGGAAATGAAATATTCATTTCTTGAATTCCCGTTCCATGAAAATTCTGAGTTTATCTGTGGGCGCGGAATTTGAATTGATACGTTTTACAGTCAGTTTGTGGTGATGCGGACCGAACAGTGCATTGAAGAATCTTTGTAGGGGCACGTAGGCCATTAACCTAACCCACAGGTCAATATCAACAGAGATAAAATAGCGTCGCCACATTTGAATGCAACAATGAATAAAAAATACAAAACTAGTATATTACTGGTGTGAAAGGGTAAAAAACGGAGAAAAACTGTGATGTTGCGTTGCGTGATGTACAAATACTTCTAGCAGGCAAAAGTTTGACCGTGGTTCACTGAGGTTACCGGCCCACTGCCATTCGCAGCTCATATTATGGTCGGTGTCCTTGCATTTGTCACTTGCTAGGCCGCGTCACATCGTGGTTTATATCGTATGGCGAACCTCCCACCGCCGCCTAGTGATTCGCCCATCAGCCGCATGTCAGTTTTGCCTCAAAACAACAGATTGCGCAGTTCGAAACCCGGCCCGCACAGTGGTCATGGCTGAAAAAGCACATGTACGAAGTCATCTTTCCCCTTCCCTCCCCTCCGCACCACCCCCAGCGTCCCGCCACCGGCAGCGTATACTAAAAGCTAAGCGCAGTCAAGGCAAATTAGTAGAAATATCGAGTTTGAGTGCGAGAGGCAAGAATAAGCATGTTTTCAATTAACGAGTACTGCGACATGTACTTAGTCTTCGGCGAGTGCCGGAGCAACGCTCGTGCGGCAGCTCGAGTGTACGCCGAGAGATACTCTAGCAGAAGACATCCTTCCCACTACGTTTTTCTGCGCCTCGACGCAAGAAGAAGTGGGGCGTAAGTGTCGATGCAGGTGTGTCTCGCTCATCTGTCGCTACAGAGGAAGCAGTATTGGAACATTTCGAACAGGAGCCTTCAAGCAGTGTGCGAAATTTTGCGCGAATGGGTTGTTTATATTAAATTTTTTCCTTACAACTAAAAGAATTCAATTTTCAATGTGAAAATAATTTTATGTATTATCAGATATGTTTTGAAAAAAAATATACAGAGCAATAGAGTTGCAGTTATGATTTAATTTGCATATTGTTTATGTTTATTCCTGTTTTCCATAAAATATTCTTTTGAGACATAAATCCCTAATAAGTAAAAAAATAACCAACATAAAACTATGTAATTATTAGGATGTTTTATGTAAAATCTACAAAAATTATCCAATTAATATTTTTCAGTTCAAAAAAGTATGCAATTATTAAATGGAAAAGTTATAAATTGATTAATTTTTTAAACAAATTAAAATATTGAACATGTAGAGATATAACTGAAAGATTTAGGGCATGCATGTAAAGTATTTCTAATTAATTTAAAGTAGCAAAATATGCATGTTCTAAAATATTTAAGTAGTAAGGATACTGATTCTGCATTAAAATAAATTAATATAAATTTAAAAAATTAAATAATTCAAAAGAAGGTTTGGGATGAAAAATTGATTATCTTGCATAATTTGTTTCCTTTTTGTCGATTTTTGTTGTACATTATGAAAATATCAAAGAAAAATATTGAAAATGAAAACACTGAAGTAGTGTAGTAGTGAACGGTTTCTACTCCCTTACATTCTGTACTACGTAGTAACGTCGAAGAATTAAATTGAAAAAAATGGTCGTTACTCATTTGTGTACGTATCTGCTAACTACAATGCAAGCTCAAAGAAACAAAACAGCTAAAAGAATACTTCTCCCGAGTAGCTGTCAACTGCCTTATGAAATGGTTTCACGAAGTAATTCCAAGATTTGGGAGAAAGACATGCTCTCATCTTGCATCTGGAAAAGCAAAGCGGCGGGTAGAATGGTCATTCAACTTCGAGAAATGGATAGTCGAGGCCGCTTGCCTTAACTTCGATGTTCCACGTAGAACAGTTAGCATATTTTGCAATAGCAGTTATTTCGGATCGCTTTCGCTGCGACAGCAGGAAGTGCTCTTCCTTTACCACATATTACTTAAGCTAAAATAATAGATAACTAATTTAGGAACAGATACTTTTATTTAGGAATTATTTGCAATATTTTTGAGGGGGGAAATATTGATATCCATCAATTAGGGCTACATCTTCGATAAACCGTCCAGCGGTTATTAAGAAGTTTAAAGCTGGCTATCTTTAGTTTGATAATTCAGAAAATGACAGGCGGGAGAATCAATTCAAATTCCAAAGATAATCAATAAACTCAGTATTTTCATTAACGAATATTTTATCTCCGAATTGCTCCTTAGTGTATCACGATATTTAGAATAATCTACAGGAGACTATCATTTACGTGGCAGTCTTAAGCGTAAAGCACTAGTTCATATTAATATGTGCTACAAATAACAATTCGAGCATTCCAGGAGATTCAATCTTTTTCATAAATGTTGGATCGTGTTCATAATTTATGTTTACGCCGCCTTGTACTGTGGCTATCATTCTGAACAAAACTCGATATTCTGTACGTACATTTAAAATATTTATTGAATAGAACCTGCAAATACTTGATACTATTAAGTATTCTAGTGTAAGCAACGCGATGCTTTCCAGAATATTACTTGACTCTTTCACCGTTTACGCGGAGAAACGAGGAAATGCTCCGCGCAGAAGGTGCGGAAGGATGCTCCGCGCAGTCTGGTGTCGTTGTGGCCGGTTTGAATTTCGCGCCCCGGAAGTGATTTTTAAACTCAATTTTCTCAAAGGCAAACTTTTTTTTGGCAAAACTGGACCTGCCATTCTTCATGTTTGGCATCACAGATTTTGTGGTATTTTTTTGTAACGGGAGCTTCTGGACACCTGTATTTACATAGGGCAATGGTCTGACGAGATTTTTTCATTAGAAAGATGAGAAGAACTTTTATTCTGTAAACCCTGTACAGAAGTCATTCAAAACAGCTCGCACAGAACTCGCCCAAGATGCATGCCAGCATACGGAGCTGTACCCGTCTACCTTCTTCATTCCATGTACCTCGGTGGCTGAGATCCATCACGGGTTTGAGAGGTGCTGCTCCACGTGTCGGCGTTGGGAATCATTTGAAAGAGTAAAGGATAATACAAAGAAGAAGTTTTCGTATTGTACGCCAGGACACCTGGTTGCTGTAGCTGCAATCCAACTTTCTCGATGACAGCTCTCGGACTCTCTCTGAGACCTCTCTTCGTCTGCCTTAACGCTTATACATAAGATGCTCATTCAAAGATAGACCACTCGCACGTTATTAAAAGTGATTTCTTTTTACTGTTAACGTGTCAAGGGACCTTCGCCAAATATTTCTGATTGTTGAGCATCTCCTCAACAATTCCACGAACCACCATTGCCTTACGGATGGAATTATGGGAGGGAAATATGAAAAGGCAAACGAAGTCAAATTAACATCTAGTTAATTAGTAAATAAGTAATTTCGAATCATTAAAATTAGCTAAAACATACAATTATGTAGTATGTACCACGGGCGTTAACTGGAATGACCTCGAATCAATGGGTCCTCCGGCGTTGTGTCGCCGGCGATCATTTGTAGCCTCGTATAACGCCCTTGGAGCGTGAATAACTATTAACCTTTAATTGGGTAGGCGGGGTTGTCACTACACCCCAGGCATAATTGTTTGCAATTTTTGTAGGTTTCAGTTTGGCTTCACTGTGCATCGCTCTGTTACCTTCATGTTGTTTACTCTTTGATACATTTATATGATAGTGGCGTCTCTACACTCAATTCGTCAGTCGTGGTGAGCAGTTTTGTACGCTGGGGTGCTGTCAACACCCCACCTACCTAAAAAACCTACCTAAAAATCTACCTAAAAACCTAACGACCTACCTAAAAACCTAAAAATAGTTTCACCTACTTTGAATCTATTAAGAAAGCGGTTAAAGCAAGTTGTTTTTAGTTTTTGTGCTGTATTAGTTGCGGTGTTTAATTTCTTTGTCAGTCATGTCATTTGAAAGAGAACAGGAACGATTCAAGAAACTTTTGGAACAGGTGTGTGAATGATGAAATTTTTTTTATTTTCAGATTCTGATGATGGAGAGGAAGATAACTATCAAGAAAGTGATCATCGAACTGATAGTGAACAATCTGATAGTGAATGCGAGATGGAAGATAGTGAATGCGAGGAAAGCTCGTCAGAAGGCGTTGATAAATATTTTATTGAAAGAGATAATAAAACAAAATGGAGAAAACATCCAGCTTCTTCAGCGATTAGTACCAGAAAATGTAACATTGTCACTCATATGCCGGGTCCTGTGAATGCCACGTTAGCAAAGACCCCTATAGAATGCTTTGATCTGCTGGTTGATAATCGAATTGTGGGTATTTTTACTGAATGTACAAATATTTACATTAGAAGTAAATCTAGTTTAAATAAGTTTATAAACAAAAGAAAATCTAGGGAGACCTGTTCAATAGAAATAAGATCGTTCTTAGGCTTGTTGATTATTGCCGGAAGTTACGGAGGTGGAAAATTAAATCTTCAAGACTTTTTCAACTCAAACGGGCTTGGAATAGACACATTTCATACAACAATGTCTCTGAATAGGTTTCTGTTTTTACTGCGAACGATCCGCTTCGACAATATAGAAGACAGGCAACAAAGAAAGGAGCTGGATAAAATAGCTCCCATTAGAAATGTCTTTTCAATATTTATTGAAACTTGTCAGAAGGCATATAGTGTCTCAGAATATGTGACTATAGATGAACAACTTGTTCCATTTCGGGGTAGATGTGTCAAAGAATACAAAAAACTTTAACAATTTCACAAAACTCTTTCATTGCTATGAAAACACAAAATGAAAGGTACACTGACTAGGCGAGGCTACCTGACTAATACAGAAAGAAAAATTAAATTAGGGTAAACATTACAGAATGTATTGAAGGCTACGAGGCACACATGCCTATAGAGCGTCCAAGCATTTGATTGCAGTACAGAGTTTATGGAGAACAGCGTTGTCACTTCTCAGCAGCCTGGGGCAAATTAGAAGACCACTTGAATGGAAATAATTTCAAAACATGTTAAATAGATGGCTTAATACTAGAAATTAAAGATTTTTGATAAAAAAGATGTATTATTTTTATTAGAATTATTATTTAAAAAAACAGACCTTTAAATGAGAGTTAAAACTGAAATATCAATAGCAAAACAAGTCCAAATCCAGTTGGAACATTGTTAATTCATCACATACTGACGAGGCTTGAATTGTTTTGCGCGAATGACATCGATATCAAGGTCAATATTGCTAATTTTTAGTCTCAAGTCATTTTATACGTCCAATACATCCACTTTTCTATGTAAAATAAAGGGAAAATGCTCATTCACAAAGGTGAGATGATGTGGATGGTATCAAATACTGCAAGGGTTTGTGCGGACAATGCATAATATTCTTTTCGAACACCCAGCTAATAATTCGTCACCTATTTGCATTTGAAAGCACATTTTACGACAATGGTTGACTGTCTTTAGCATTAATATTATTAACTGTAAAATTTCTAATTCATTTTTATAAATGTTTAAATGCATTTCTCTGTTTTTAATAAGTGAAATTCAAAAATAAATACTCTATTTTTCCTTTCACATCGCCTGTTGAGAATCGCTGATCACTTAACGACACGAAATGTTCGTTCGGAGCGCACGCAATATTGTTTTTATTACCGTCTAACTCAAGAACCATGATTCATACAGAAATGTGGTTGGTCTCATATCAAAATTTGGACTTCCCTTGTCATTTTATCCGCTGGGTGTTTGTGCTTTTCTGCAATAATAAAAAAGTTTCTCGCATAGTGAAAATTTAAGAATGTCAAAATGTAGAAATAAGCATTTGTCTATCGTTTATAATTAATTTCATGGAAATTAAACAATAAAGCTAAATTACAAAATAGCCATCACATTCATAAGAGTTCTGGGAATAACTGGTAAAAAACTCAATTGTCTAAGATTAACACAACTGAAGTTATTGTAATGATTTCATTATTCCTAGGAATACTTCAAAACAATAGTGGACAAAAGAATAACTATTTAAGATCTATAGTCTATGATGTACACAACGTGTATTAGAATCAATGAACAAGACAAAAGAACAGCGCGCCGCGGAAGGTATATTTCGATCGTTCTGGAGACTTTCATGGGGTCAACAAATGCGGAAAGAAATTTTGAATAACCATTTAGTTGAAGAAGAATTAAATGAACGCTGTATTTTTTGTTTGAACGAGATCGGACGACGAATTCCCTTAAAATTGTAATTTGAAAATTTAGAATGAAATCCCAGTCGAACAGGTCAAATGGCTTAACTTGAATTATCGAGATTTTGCGAATAAATGCTGATTAAACAATGAGATGCGGCGGGAATCGTCGTAATAGAAATTAAACAAAATTTATACATGGTTTAGAGAGTTATAAAAACATTGAACATTCTAAATAAATAAATATTGCACGCTAACAATACTGCCAAACAAGCAACGATTTACTGCTGGGGAATGTCGACAGAAAATTAGCATTTTCGACGGGAAATAAATAGAAAACTGCTGTTTCGACAAGAAATCTTTAACATTGGGGAAAAGCTAAAGCGAACGAACACGAACACAAGTTAAAACGGGAAATAATGACCATTTTAGAAAATTTTGTGGAAACAACAATGAAAAAAAAGCGAAAGGGATTTCGCCGGCACTTTTCATAAGCGAGTCAAGATGTTAAATCGAAATGATTTTGAGCACACTTCGGTCTAGTCAGCGGTCGAGAGAACGTGATCCCCACGTCCGTAGTATTCGTGATTTGTTTAACTTTTCGGACTTAGATATTTTTTGAGCGGTGGAGCTAAAGTAATTGATGAACTTATAACTGGGCGGACGTTGGCAATGCATTAATACTTGAAGAGAGAAGAAGTATTTTTGGTAGTGAATTTGTGATGCAAGTGTTTGGACAATTTTTTTGGAAAAATACTGAAGAGAACCGGCCCGTGCACGAGTGGAGCGTGCGTGGACATCCGATGCGTGCGAGTGGACGCGCGTAGGATCATCGGACCGACAACAACGCTGTTTTCGACGAGGCAGAGAGAAAGGGAAGTGACGCGCTCGCGAAATAATTAAAGAAAAAAAATCAGCTTTGAACTTGTGCACATCAAACGTAACAAACATTCATGAGACTTTTGAAATTTACGGAATTTCAAGCGGAATTAGTATAATATCATAATTTGTAGGCTGGTATTTAGTAATTGTTAGGTTTCATTTTTTTTCTCATTGTTGCATTGAAGTACGTACGTACCTAGTATTGATTGGCAATAATATTGAGTTTTTTTTTTTTTTTGTAAAAGGAATTCCTAAAGATTCATAAACGATCAAACGACTAACTAATGGCCATTGGAATTGTAATGAATTGTAAATTTATGTAATTGGGTAAGGTGAATGTTAAAGAAACCCATAGCAACGTTGCCAAGCGGATGTAAATGCTCATGTGCCGTGTAGTGTTGACGGAAGAATTAGAAAAATGAAAAAGGGAAATTAAAATTCTTGTTTTCTTGCTTGAAATATATATGTTTTATTTCCGTATTTAGTAGCCCTGTGCATGCTGTGCTGTTAAGCGTTGTTTACAGGTACTTCCCGTACGGGGCCGTCCACGACCTACGACCCAAATAAAATTTCATGCAACACCCTCAGATGGTAACATTGACAGATTGAATAGCGGTAAGAAAGGTATGGTTGCATTGGCTCCAAAGTACAGAGCAATTCAGAGAAAGGGGAATAAATAAACAAGGGAGGTATAGAGAGGGGCAAATTGAGCGTGAGGGAGAGAATACCGTTGCATTGGCGGAGCCCAGCGTGGGGCAAATTGACCGTGTAGGCGAGGGAAAACAGTTGCATTGGCGCCCAAAGCGTGGAGCGTGGAATTAAACTGCGTTTAATATTGCAGCATTCAGGGCGGAAATAATTAAATTTTAATAAAGGAATTAGTAGCCATGGAAACGCGTAGTAAGAAAACGCTAGGTGTTAGGGAGGAAATGGAATTCGGAACAATTTTTGCTCGAGACGGGGACGAGGAGCAGAGGAATTCGGACGAATTTGAAGTGGAAGGGGAGGAAAATGTTGCGATTACCGCAACTGAAGAAATAATTGGGCAGCAGATTGCAGTCGAAACTCCGGTAGAGGCAGGCAGCAAATCGGAGCCAAGCTTGGCGATGATTTGGGAATTTCTACAGCGGAGTAATACCATGCTAGAACAGAACAGTGCGGCTTTGCAGAATTTAGAACAGAACAGCGCGAATGTACAGAGCAAGTTGCAGAATTTAGAACAGAACGGCGCGAATTTACAAAGCAAATTAGAACAGAACAGCGCGAATGTACAGAGCAAGTTGCAGAATTTAGAACAGAACAGCGTAGCTTTGCAAAACAAAATGGCGGAAAGCAATGCTGAACTACGTAACAGCTTAAACGGGAGGCTGGATAAGATCGAGGGCGAGTTACGCGACGCGGTGGCCAGTATAAGGGAAGGAGTCGAGGCGTTTAAAGCCGAAACCCTGAAACGGTTTGAGAAGGCGGAGGGCGAGACCCGTATGTTAGAAGAAAAGATGGAAACTCGCTTCGCCGTTCAGGACGTTTTCAATCAACAAATGGGCACTGACGTCGGAGAGGTTAAATCGTCGATTTTGACATTGCGTCAGGCCGCAGAACAGCAGCGCGAGCAGCTAGGTAGCGTTAATCACGACCTTCAAGGCGTGAGGGAGGCATCGTTACGGCAAGATGCGCGCATTGAAAAGATTGAAGGCTCCGTCAGCGGCATCGCTGCGAATATTAAATCGACGGTCATGACGGAAATCGACCAATTGAGGGCACCTGAAACCGGGAAATATAGAGAAGTAGAAGAGACATTAATGAGTAAAATCGCGGAATTAGAAGGTCGCGTGCAGGCAGCGCAGCGAACGGGGGTGTCAGGTGTAGTGATGGGCCACCCAACGTTGCCAAATTACCTGAGGTTTCATGGGGAGAGTAAAGAGCAGCCCTACTCTTTCTTAACTGCTCTCGAGAATTACTTTTTGGTGAACGGAATCCCCGAGACGATGAAGCTACGGTTCGTAGAAGAAGCGCTCAGTTCAAAAGCGCAATATTGGTGGCAGGCCCTTACGCCCACACCTCGATCCTATGGGGAGTGGAAGGCTAAGTTTCTGGACAGATATTGGAATCAACACCATAGGTTCGAGCTGAAATTCCGTCTAATGTCAGAACGATACCGGAAGGGAGGCACCGAAAGCATGTGCGACTTCGTCACTAGAAAAGTAAGCGCTTTCAAGGTATGCAGTGAAGAATTCAACCCCAACGAAGTGATTCGCATTTTAATCAGACAAATGCCGAACCAAATCAGAAATTTACTGTGGAATAACATGCCGGAAACGATCGATGATTTGATCGAACGCGTCAGTCGCTTCGACCAGATTAATGATGGAAATGAGCAGGACGGTGGTGAGCATCGACCGCAAAACCAAGGGGCTAGCGGCTATAATAAATTCCCGACGAAACCGAAGTCGGAGAATATATGCGCAATGGGGGTGCGCGCAGGTGACAAAACCGTCAATGTAGAGAGGCCGCAGGGCGGGCAACCTCAACAACAGAAACCACCACAAGGCAATGTTCAACATTCGGTGACGGAACGGCCTCATCAGGAGGCGAAGATATCGTGTTCAGGAGGAGAGAATGGAGCTTCTCCTCGGTCACATGAGCGACGTCAGGAAAACTGACTGCGTTTAAGTCTGGAAGAGGCGGCGGAGGCTTAAACGTGGAACCAGAGGGGCTAGTTACGGTAATAGCAACAGCGATCGTAATGGTATCAGGCGAAGAGTTGTTAAGAGAAGAAGAGAACAACGAGGGCGCAAAACCTAGTAAATGCTTGGTTTTGAGAGGCACCAGCTACGGTAGGGAGGTAGAAGCTTTGATAGATACGGGAAGTAGCATCAGCGCGGTGTCAGAGGAGTTTTGTGAGAAAGTGAGAAGAGACGGGCAAGAGTTAGTTGAGCTACCGACGAGGAAGTTGAGGGTCGTGATGGCGAACCAGAAAGCGGCGTGTACCACCGGAAGGCAGATATGGGTGGAATTCTGCGTGGGAGAAATGACCATCGAAGTAGCAGCGATAGTCGTCCGTGGACTTGTGCGTGAGTTGATCATCGGGATGGACGCATTGAGGGCCTACCAAGCCGTTGTAGACGTAGGTACTGGGATAGTGACGCTACGATCACAAGGTTCTATTGGGGGTGGCTCGGTGGTCGCTGAACGTGACACTGCGACAATAGGCGGAGACGAGGTGCTGTCGTGTATGGAAGAGGTTCTCCAGAAAGTGGACTCGGCCGTGGAGGGTGTCGTCGCCCAAGAGGACTGTCCGCAGAAGGTGCGACAACTGCTGTTGGCCTAGGCCAAGATATTTCAAAAATCACTGGAGCCGGTGAAGGGCTATCGATTCGCGTTAGAGATGAAGGATGATGCCCCGTTTTCAACAAAGCAATACCCCGTACCTCAAGCGTACAAGACACAGGTGCGAGAAGCGATCAGAGAAATGGAAGAGAAAGGGGTGGTTGAGAGGTCAATAACCCCATACGTGAGTCCACTCGTCGTGGTTATAAAGAAGAATGGGAAAGTAAGCATTTGCCTGGATACTCGAAAACAGAAAGCCGTAAACATTCCCCAGTACGAAGCGCCACCTCTTACCAAATTGTATACAAGCAGCTGGAAAAGGCGTCGAATCAAAAGAAGACCCAAGGGAATTTCTGTCGGGGGGCGTATCACGTGGGCGACCTAGTGTTGTTGAGATCGCCGCACTCGTCGTCGTCCGAGCAGAAATTGTTCCGAAAGTTTTTCCCACTTTATGAAGGCCCGTATGTAATTACGGAGGTGTTTGACAACAACACGTTGTCATTAGCAGATGATGACAGAGAGATAGGCACTTATAATAGGACAAATGTAAAATTATATAAAGAAATGGCGTAGGAATGGAAGGGGCAAAGATAGAATATAGAACAGTAATTCAGGAAAGTGACAGGTGTAATGCAATATTGACAGGTGTAGTTTGAGGACACGCAATGGACAAAGGGGAAGCAATAAGTATGGTTGACAGGGAATGGGTTGCTTGGCTTGTTAGGGTTCATGGTAAATATTTAGTTATAAGTTTAGTGTTAAGATTATAAGCAAGAAAGCAAGTTTGTTTAGAATAAGTTTTGTTTTATGTGTGTGTTGTTGTTGTTGTTGCGGACGACCGTACAGTGTCGAATGTATATCCAAAAGAAGTGTAGTGCGTCGGACGCGCGTAAGTGCGACGATAAAGCAAGTGTAGTGATTACAAGGAGTATGGTGAAGCAGGTGTTCAAGCGGGAACGATAATGTTGAAGTGCGGTGCACCGGCTCGTGTTTACTAACACAAGGCGTAGTTGCCAGTACTGGGCAACAATGACCTGACTGGGAATCGAACTGATGGTGTTACGCCGGCTCATCGTGACGATGTCAGCGAGTGAGCGACGTCTGGTCGGGGGGAGATGTAATGATTTCATTATTCCTAGGAATACTTCAAAACAATAGTGGACAAAAGAATAACTATTTAAGATCTATAGTCTATGATGTACACAACGTGTATTAGAATCAATGAACAAGACAAAAGAACAGCGCGCCGCGGAAGGTATATTTCGATCGTTCTGGAGACTTTCATGGGGTCAACAAATGCGGAAAGAAATTTTGAATAACCATTTAGTTGAAGAAGAATTAAATGAACGCTGTATTTTTTTGTTTGAACGAGATCGGACGACGAATTCCCTTAAAATTGTAATTTGAAAATTTAGAATGAAATCCCAGTCGAACAGGTCAAATGGCTTAACTTGAATTATCGAGATTTTGCGAATAAATGCTGATTAAACAATGAGATGCGGCGGGAATCGTCGTAATAGAAATTAAACAAAATTTATACATGGTTTAGAGAGTTATAAAAACATTGAACATTCTAAATAAATAAATATTGCACGCTAACAATACTGCCAAACAAGCAACGATTTACTGCTGGGGAATGTCGACAGAAAATTAGCATTTTCGACGGGAAATAAATAGAAAACTGCTGTTTCGACAAGAAATCTTTAACATTGGGGAAAAGCTAAAGCGAACGAACACGAACACAAGTTAAAACGGGAAATAATGACCATTTTAGAAAATTTTGTGGAAACAACAATGAAAAAAAAAGCGAAAGGGATTTCGCCGGCACTTTTCATAAGCGAGTCAAGATGTTAAATCGAAATGATTTTGAGCACACTTCGGTCTAGTCAGCGGTCGAGAGAACGTGATCCCCACGTCCGTAGTATTCGTGATTTGTTTAACTTTTCGGACTTAGATATTTTTTGAGCGGTGGAGCTAAAGTAATTGATGAACTTATAACTGGGCGGACGTTGGCAATGCATTAATACTTGAAGAGAGAAGTATTTTTGGTAGTGAATTTGTGATGCAAGTGTTTGGACAATTTTTTTGGAAAAATACTGAAGAGAACCGGCCCGTGCACGAGTGGAGCGTGCGTGGACATCCGATGCGTGCGAGTGGACGCGCGTAGGATCATCGGACCGACAACAACGCTGTTTTCGACGAGGCAGAGAGAAAGGGAAGTGACGCGCTCGCGAAATAATTAAAGAAAAAAAATCAGCTTTGAACTTGTGCACATCAAACGTAACAAACATTCATGAGACTTTTGAAATTTACGGAATTTCAAGCGGAATTAGTATAATATCATAATTTGTAGGCTGGTATTTAGTAATTGTTAGGTTTCATTTTTTTTCTCATTGTTGCATTGAAGTACGTACGTACCTAGTATTGATTGGCAATAATATTGAGTTTTTTTTTTTTTTTGTAAAAGGAATTCCTAAAGATTCATAAACGATCAAACGACTAACTAATGGCCATTGGAATTGTAATGAATTGTAAATTTATGTAATTGGGTAAGGTGAATGTTAAAGAAACCCATAGCAACGTTGCCAAGCGGATGTAAATGCTCATGTGCCGTGTAGTGTTGACGGAAGAATTAGAAAAATGAAAAAGGGAAATTAAAATTCTTGTTTTCTTGCTTGAAATATATATGTTTTTATTTCCGTATTTAGTAGCCCTGTGCATGCTGTGCTGTTAAGCGTTGTTTACAGGTACTTCCCGTACGGGGCCGTCCACGACCTACGACCCAAATAAAATTTTATGCAACACCCTCAGATGGTAACATTGACAGATTGAATAGCGGTAAGAAAGGTATGGTTGCATTGGCTCCAAAGTACAGAGCAATTCAGAGAAAGGGGAATAAATAAACAAGGGAGGTATAGAGAGGGGCAAATTGAGCGTGAGGGAGAGAATACCGTTGCATTGGCGGAGCCCAGCGTGGGGCAAATTGACCGTGTAGGCGAGGGAAAACAGTTGCATTATCGTTGAATGAACTTGTTAAGTATTTGCGCGTGAAACAAAATGGACGAGTCAAATAACCCCGAGCCTCCTGAATCGGCAACACAGCTTGCGGTAGAAAGAGAGAGTCTTATGTAAAATTGTATTGGATAGAAAGAGAGGGCAATATTCCATAAGGCGCCGTACTGCAATCAAATGTTTGGATGCACAATAGATTTTTCAAACTAGATACTCTCATAGTACCACAGCTCCTCCTTTTTACACAGCTGTCTAGTAGAGGGTCTCAATGCACATAGAAAAAATGCCTTTCGCCGACGGGAATGCTTCACGCCAAAGTTTTTGAGCATTCCCGTGTGGAGCGATAAGCTGCCCACCGCACTCCCCGTTCCGTCGTAGCCCAGTTCCACCCAGCACTCTCCCCGCTAGCCACGCCAGCTCCGACCACCGCCCCGAGAATGACACCGGGCGCATGGCAGGGGGGTGGCTAGCCGGCCGGCCGGGGGAGGGGCGGACGGACGGAGGCGGGGGGAGATAAGGGTGGCGACGGTGGTGGGGGGGTGGCAGCGGCGCCGGCCCCGGCGACAACGTCGGCGGCGGTGGCAGTGCCGGTGACGGTGGTGATGTCCACGTGACGTCATCGGTGTCGGTGGCATGGGTGAAGCTGCGCGGCGGAAGCAGACGCCCCATGCGTAGAGGCGCGGGGGAACAATGATTAATTAATTAAATAATTAATTATTTTTTTAAGTGGGACGCGCGAATTTTTGAGTTGGCGCCCCCATAACACACTAGTGCAGTATGGAACTCCCATAATTTGGCGGGAGTACCACAAAGAGTGCCCAGGTGGGCGGAAGTCACAGGAACTTTGTCCGCGCCGAGAAAAATGTGCTAACAGATGTCCATTTAGGCAATACCTGCCTAGCAAGCCAGCAAAATACGGCATAAAAATACAACGTGCGATTCTCGTACTTGGTACACAAATAATATGAAGATATATGCGGGTACACAAAAGGCGCGGATCCAAGGGGGGGTCACGGGGGTCATGACCCCCCCAAATGTCCGTCACAATTTTGTGAGAAACTCAAAGATATCTAAACAACTCTGAGAAACTGATAACCTTTCCAGTGTCCTTTCAGAATCGGGACTGTCCGAGACATTTTTAGATATTTTCAGACAATTCTAGAAATTTCTAAAAATTTAGAAGTGCTGAAACTAATGAATTTATATAGAAATTGGAATTTAATTTGTATAAAAACATACGTGTATTCAAGATCACTTTAAAAATATTTTAAGTACAAAGAAATATATCTAAACAAGTAACACATCTAAAGTAGGAATCAAATACACTGCGCGTTACAGTGTTGCCAACTTAATGTGATTATTTGTCACTAATTGAACGAGAGAATTTGGGGCAAAATGGACGTCAACATATGGTCTCATCTTTAAAGTCATAACTGTTGTTCAAAGGGAATAGAACTAGCTAAACTTAGTAATAATAATGGTCTGTAGGTAAAATTTTCAACAATCTTGCTTTCAGGTGTTTGAATTCAGTTTCGATGATACAATCCAATTCAGTATCGGAACTCCAATCGAACTCAATGTTTATTTAACCTAAAAAAGCTTAATGTAATAAGTAACGGCGAACCTAATTTGATCATTGAAGTTTGATGCCGGTTCTAGTTTTGTGAGAACGTAAGAAGCCGCTTTCAACATAAGTTAAGGCTATCAACAGAGATTAGTGGTGAAGATTTGTCGAAAAGAATTAGAGTTAGTAAATTTTAGTTAGGCTGATGAGCGAGGATAGTGTCTGATGCCTAAAATACAGTGGCGAAGCTAGAGTCATGCAGTTGGGTATTCTGAAAATCTAATCTTACATTTTTTGTAAATTAGCTCCATTCATCGTTTTTTTATTCAACAAAATCATCGATAATTTGTTCTTTAAAGCTTTCGTTTCTGCACAGTTAATTTATCATGGAATTTCTCACGAATGTCTTAACTCTTTAATGTAATCATATTCCCTTCACATAATGCTGTACTATATAAAGGAACAGTTGGACTCAGTTGTATCAATCGAACCGTCTCTTGATATTTGTTTCTACATCAATTTGTCTAGCAAAAACTACAACAAATACAAAACAACTGCAGGCATGTATTTTGCATTATTAATGTATACATTTGTCAGTTCATTTTGAGGCTGCTCACTGTCAAGGAATGAATATTATTTTATTAGGAAAAAACTTTTCTGAACGAAAGGACGCTTTGTAAGTGAAAAGTGCTTTTCGCCAAGAAATTCAATAAAATGAAAGTTTTCGAAATCTTGAAACCTGTAGTCAATCTGAGTCACTACTATATCAATAATTTTAAAAGATACAATTTTTGTACCTTTCAAATAAATCTCACCCTGAAAGTTCATTCATAGTCATGACTACCTTGATGCAGATTTCAATAGTCTTTGCATATCTAACACGGTGTATTACTACGTATTGCTACTATTTCTATCTCTATGGCATATTTCTTGACTCGTGATTCCGCATTGTTGAGTGAAGACTGCATTTCGATATCGTGAACCGTTTAGAAGTTATGAGGCTGGCGCACAGTCAGTGGGACATTGTCTGCAACACTGTATCTTTAGCTTCATTAATTGTTTCGTAAAGAAAACACCAACAAAAATCACACAAACAACTGTACTTTCCCACGTCAGGTGATGAGTTGAATTTGCCTGGTCGAGACGTGGGCGCGCATCGCTGAAGAAATCTGTGTCTACCATGAGCCTAGGCTACAGCTGGGGCTCTCTACCTAGTGAACGCAAGTGAAAGGAAGATAGTGCACGCTCTCTTGTGGGTATGCGCGGCAGAGCCAGCCGGTGTCCATCCACTGGGCTCCAAAGAGTATATCTCTGCAGCCCTGATAATTCCCTTGCGCCTAAACGGGGAAAAAATTTGAACACATTTAATTTTCTTCAAGATTCAGTAACAAAAATATTAAAAAATGGCACACCACCACAGATGTTATTGAAAAATATTTTGGGTATTATAAGGCTCTCAGATTACCCTCCAGCTTTGCCACTGCTGAAAGACCTTATTGGAATATTTTGCTGTCGCTGAGCCCGAATCCGGTGAGAGAATTTTAGTTCGGCTGATGAGCGAGGATAGTCGAACGCCTAAAATATCTTATTTGAATGTTTTGCTGTCGTTGAGTCCGAATTCTGTATCAAAGGATCTCTTGACAGCTCTCATTCTTGATGAACAGTATTGCAATTATGTTATTTTATTTGGGTTTTAATTATACAAAGCACCTTGGCAATGCAAAAGAAATCAGATCTGTTGTTTGCAATAAATTAAATGTTGCATTAAATTAAATTATTAGATGTTTGCATGTCTCGGTGTAGTTGTCCCCAAAATTATAATGAAATTTACAACAATGTTATAGAAGAATCGCCATTGAAGGAGATTCAAATGTGGTGCAAATTTATTAATATACAAAAGAGCACTATATACGAAAAAAGTGAAAAATGGAAAAACGAAAATGAGAAAAATAATCGTGAGAAAAAATAAAAGTATAATATAGTTTATTTATTTATTATATGCATGTATTTATTAATTATAATAATTTATTAAAAATGTATTTTTTCATTACACACATTTACATGTTTCTCTCATATAAGTTTCTTCACCAATTGTTTCATGTTGCATTATATGAAAGTTATTGTTGATAACTTTATAAATTTTATTTTTTTAAAAATAAATGTACCGAATAAAATTGACATATTTTTGTAGGCAGAATTCGAATCTGCAACAAAAATTGGGGGTTACCAATTTAACAAAATTGGTAACACCCAATTTAAAATTCCAAAGTTACCCCTGACTCACCCCCAGAGGATAGGGTGAGGATCGTAACAATAGGAAGCTGATTGATATCTGATATGTGATTATGGGAATATTGAATTTCTAATATATTTATAGTATAATAAAGTCAATCTGATATACTTATAACATACTTCAAATATATATTATTACATTTTGCACCCTCCCCTCTTTCCGAAATAAATGCACTTGAGTCTTAGCGTGACCCCTCCCAAAAGAGAAGTCTGGATCCGCGCCTGGTACACAACCTGAGGGTCTTTACAAGTTATCAAATTCACCCCGGGATATAGTTCTTCGATTAGTGGAACCCATTTCCGGAACAGGAAGAAATGTGTCTACTGATAACTGGTGCACCAGTGTTCCTCTTTCAGAAGATTTGACAAAAATGAGACTATCTACAGTAGGGACTGTCAGAAAAAATAAACCCCAACTTCCTAAAGAAATTACAGTCGTAAAAAGAAGGGAACTAAAGAGCACCATATTTGCGTACTTAGGCGAAACTACAATTCCATCTTATGTCCCAAAGAAAGGAAAAAATGTAATTTTGCTGTCAACAATGCATCATAATTCAAACAGCATTGACTTGTCCACTGGTGACGCCAAGAAACCAGATATAATCAGCTTTCATAATCTGTCCAAAGGAGGCGTAGATACAGTGGACAAGATGTGTGCCACATATTCTGTCGGGAGGAGATGCAAAAGATGGCCATTGGTACTTTTTTTAGGATCGTGGACATTTCAGGTATAAATGCCCAAGTCATCTGTGCATCAAATAATCCAAAATATGATACACAAAGATCAACATTTCTAAGACAATTGGGACATGATCTTGCACATCCTCATATCCTGAAAAGAGTGTGTGAAATAAATCTTCCGAAGGAACTGAAGCAGAAAATTGCAAAGGTGACTGGTGTTGAAAAAGAAGCCCAAGCTCCACAAAACAAACCTAGTACTTCTGGAAGGTGCACCATTTGTCCACGAAAAGCGGATAAAAAAACTAATTTTTTTTGTCAGAAGTGTAAAATGTTCATGTGTTTGAACCACATGGTACATATTTGCCCTCAGTGTAACGAAAATAGAGACACGTGGAATGAAGCGGAATCAAGTTGATCCTCTACCTATTCTATTCTTACTTTTCAAACAATGCTATTACTTTGTTAAATTATATACAGTGTAAGTAAAAACCATTTCCCAAATACTTTTGTGTATCTTTTAAAATAAAGTTCTGATTTTTCAATTGGTGATGTTTGAAAAATTCAAAAGTGCATAATAGGTTTCAACGTTTATTATTATTGTGGGCCATAGCTAAGAAGACGAGTAATAAGTTTGTATAGCAACAATAAATTGAAATCTCACTTTAAATATTTAGATTACTTGGAGATTATCGAGGGGTGTTCTCAGCACCCACCTACCTACCTATGTTATGTTTGGTCGCCTACCTAACTAAAGGTTAACCAAATTCATCTTCACTAATATGCAATAATATAGTATAGATCCAGCACGATTTTTCTTCACATTTTGTGAATACAAAAAACGTTTCTGTTCGATAAGTCCAATTGGGAATAGCAAGTACTTAGCGACAGGCGGTCTCTTGCTTGGAGCCTTGGTTTAGCATGGCGTCAGCTGTTACATAAGCAGGGCTGCACAGTGCATGAGAATTCTTTCGTTATGCACAGTTCGTGAATAAGCAGATTAATATACTGAAATATTAGCATTTTCAGTCAAACTCGTTTCACTGGTTTTAGGTTTTTCCCGAGTTCCTAGAAGGCTAAAGAAAACACAAACACTTTTCAAAAGGTCGAAGTTCATTTTCCTTTCAATTTCAGCGCATATTGAAAATTTGGAATACACATTTCTGGGGGCATAGAAAAATATTAATATAAATTTTTTTGTATGATTTCTTTCTATGTTATTGAGAATCTTACGATACCAGACACACCATTCTTGGCCAGAGGGTGCAAAGTTTTCTTTCCAATGATGTGCACATATTGGAAATTAGTAATATATTGAATTGCAAACATGTAAAAGTAAAATAAAAGTGATATGCATGTAAAAAGAATTCAAATATTAAGAGATAAAAATCTGAACTACTATTATACTAAATAGCTACACTACTTTAACGCTGTATTTTGTGCCCCATCCAATGGAATTTTAGGGATAAGAAAAATTTAGCAGTCACCCAAAACTGAGAATTTGCTATTAAAGTACAAGCAGTAATTACCTTGTCTTGACAAACAGTGGGAAAGTCAAATGTCTCAAGGTCATCAGCGTCATTTTGCGGTGTAGAAATGTTGTCGACCCCCTTTTTCACGTTCCGTTAGAAGTGTCGTACGTAAGAACATAAAAAAAAATTCAACACCTTGCATTCGTCAGTGCAAGTTCAACGACATTCCAATCGAGCAATGAGGTTGCTTCCGCCATTCCCATATGCATGTAGACTGAACACGTATGAAAACACTTCTGGCGCTTCATCACAGCGGTGAATGTAGCTCGCGGGCTTCTCCACAGGCGATCGGAGCTGCAAACAGGGTTGCCAGATGTGTTGCAAACTCTTTCTCCACAACTACCACGGAATTTCCCCCAAATAACCTCTCCAATGAAACAAAATTCCCCAACATTGAAACGAAAAATATTCTCCAAATTATGGACCAACGACATGAGCTGTCCCTGACGATTCCATTGGCTGATCCGGTAAATTCAAATATTTCAAATCAACCAATCACAGTTATTTGAGCTGCTCGAAACCTTATATGTTCGTTATTCTCGTGTTTTTCTTTCTGCAGGCATTTGGTTTATTTTTATCTTTCTGATGCATAAAAATGAAAGAGTATAACGTCTATTGTTTCATTTTTATTCATAATAATTCAGAAAAAAATATTTCTATCTCGACTCTGGACGAAAATAATTTCCCCAAAAAATTCCCAAATATTTCCTCGTTGGTTTATGTTCCCTCCTCATTCCCCGCAAAGAAAAAATCCCCATTTGGGGGACAAAATTCCCCAACCTGGCAACCCTGGCTGCAAGCATAATGGAAGGACATGAGTGAGGACAGGGCTCTTTGGACATGAGTGAGCAATTGCGCGCGGTATTCGACTTTACCCAATGAACTTCAGACACCGGTTTGCGTCACAATATTAGTGGAAATTTTAAATGCAGGCCGATACCAGAATCACATTGTTTCAGTCATTGAAACAGATATACAAAGCATATTTTTTTTAAATATTGCATCTTTTTATATCTTCATCGTGTTATTTTTGGTTAGTCACCGTTGAAAATTGTCACCTTTTACCACTTTCGTAATGTTTCCCAACACTTCTTGCTCTCCATGCAACATGGCGGTCAGCATCTGGTCTCGCTTTTCAAACGAAGTGTCTGTTGTGGTCACGTGGTTCGAGATGTAAACTGGTGCTGCGCAGAACGAGCAAATATCAATGCGTAGGACTAGCTCACTCATGTCTTTCCACTATGGTGGCGACAAGTATGCAAAGCAGATGTGGATTCGAGCTCCAAATGAGGCTCTCACATACGTCAAATCAAATCACATCCAAGTACAGGAGTTTTTATTGTGTTGGTCACATGGCTTTATAATCATCTCAGTACTCTATATTTTCTGATCATTCATGCTTTCATGATTGTCCCTGCCATCATTCATGCTTTGGAAGGCAAACGAAAACTGCCAATGTGGTCTCCTATCGGACAAAACAATCAACTACAATGTAATAAACATCAATAAAGAAAATTGTGTGTACTATCACTAGTATATATTATTAATTGAATTTGGCCACAGATGTTTCATTGACAAACAGTATTATAACAGTTAGACAGTATATCATAAAAATGTATTTATTCACATCTTCAGACAATCACATCATCAAATGATGACAGTTTACAGAAAGACGATTAGGAGTATTATTTTCCCCCATCTTTAGGGTAGAAATAGTAAAGAAAAGGAGATACTAATCCAAATACGTTAAAAATATGAATAAGTAGCTACAAAGGAAGATATTAATCAAACAAGTATTATTGTACAGAAGTATATTATTCTAATCAAAAATAGTACTCGATAGAATCGAAACATAGACTCATCAATTCAAAGATCAAACAAAAAAAAATTAGTAAACCAAATATATACATATTTACAGTAGAGCGTGCGAAGCACATACAGAATGACTGTTACAAAGAGCACAATGCAACCAATCAGTTAAAACTGTTGTGAGGAAGGGGGGAGCGGAGAAACTTTAAAATACGTTACGTGAGGTATAACATATAACCGACAACTTAATCTTGGGTTATGAAATCGCATTAGAGGAGATATTAAAAATTAACAAATAGTATACATGAAGACTAAAATTAAAATTAAATACAAGAAAAAATCTGTAATATAAAAACTGTCTCTGTCAATGAAAAATCTGTGGCCAAATTCAATTAATAATATACAATGTCATAAGTCTGCTTTCTCGCCAATGTTTAGTAATGAGTATTTTGGCAATTATTATCTAGGTTAAGAAACAAGCTAGTGGTGCAACAACAGCAAATACTTTCTCCTGCTATTAGTGAATATTGCAACTTCGATACCAAAATGTCAGCGATTATATGAAAAATACCGAAAATGAGCGCAGAAATTCAAAAATACATATATTTTTATGAATCCAAAGTGTAAATGTAAACTGTTTTCGGCCACTGAATTATGAGTATGAGCAAATTTTTGGCAATGTTAGCAATAATTCTTGGCAACAAAAAATGTTTAAAGAAACAAGAGGTACTACAACAGCACGTACTTTCTCGGGTCAGTGCAGTGACGATTACGTGAAACTATAATACCACCTTATTATAGTAATATTTCCACATCTCGGTCATCACATCACTGTCCATATTAACACATCTCAGTCATCACATCAAAAACTAATTACCAACCGTAGCACATTAGGCGCGAAAAATTAATCAGTTTTGTTGAAACACCAATGAGAAGTTATTCTGAAAATTTCAAACTCTCATGTCGCTGCCCATTATTGCCATGCAATCTCCTAATAATTCCTGAAATATTTTAATAAAAAATTGCGGAAAATTCGAATTTTTAATATCGAAAACGCAAAATTGTGCTAAAATACTCATATTTTTTTTAAAAAAATTCATGACCTATCATGATCGAATTTCCAAGAACACATTAGTCTCGGCTAGGTTTTCGTATTTTCCCCCAACCATTGTCCAGCTGCAATATTTTTACATTTTCATGTCTCATTTTTACATTTCCTCATTTACATGTCTCATTTTTACATTTCCTCATTAACAAACAATTTGAATATATTAAAAACAGAGATATTAAAAAAAATAGATTTTGAAATTTTTGAAAAATTGAAAGAATACATCTAAATGGCATTTATGTCACGTATTTAGCACTATCGGTACAACACGTTTAATTAAAAATTTGAAGCCGTTTGTCGAGAAAATAGTATGCCCATATTTCACCCCCAAAAAGGGCGAAAATCACTTATATTTTAAAAACAATGCACGTGACATTAATTAAAGAACTAACTAGAGAACAAATTTCATTTGATGAAAAAATCTTCATCTTTCATCATGTAGATGTAAGAGGGGACCAATAGATGTGGATGTAATAAATTTCCACCTTTTTACTTTTAGATAATTCAGAGTTAACGGAGAAAATCAGAGCTCTTCCATATTTGTACGTGTATTTCACTCTATCTTAAAAGAAATTGAAAGAAAACAGTGATGCTACATAACGGCGTAGACTTTCTCGTACTAGTTACTCGTCTAATCTCTTTCGTCTAGGCTAGCTTTTCCATTTTGCCTTCACCCAAATCAAACTACCGTTTCAAACTCGAAAGACGTCAAATTAGAAGATCGATCGGGGTCGATTGATCATCGTCTAAACGGTTTATACACTAACGTCGGACACACAGACGTGTTGCCGTCAATCGATTTGTGGGAGTCAAGGACCCCCAAAACAGAGTTTGATTACTCAACGATTTAGAGGTAGTAATTACCTACTCACAGGTTAATCGCTAAAAAATTCGCAGTTTTCGGTGTGCGATTACAATACTGTCTGTTTTTACGACGTAAGGGTGAGTATGTAAAAAGAAGTTATTAATTAGTTAAACAATTTTTGAACGAGTTTTTGTTTGAATAGATGCCCCTATATTCTCATTCATTTCAAGCAAAATTTTCGATCCTGACTAATGTCCAGTTTTCTCTCTTTTCACGCCCGCTGTACAACCTGATCAAGGTCATTCTTCATATCGAGTAGTGTGGAGGGAGAGTCTTGCCTTTCTCTACAGAGCGACCTCGAATGACTGCGATGAACAAAGAAATAATTTTGGTTTGTATGATTCCTGAGACGGTGCCTGCGATGGTGCCTTCAAGGTTGATACTAAAGAAATGGCACTAGAATTACAATCGAATAGTCTTGGTAAGGCGTTAGGCACGTGCAGCCGAGGATAGAGTGCCAAATCCATTGCTTTACAATGCTCCTTGCCTTCAGAAGCAAATCGCTTACATTAGCCGGTGTTTCTTCAGCTGTCTACAGACCTTCACGTTTAAAGACGGAACGATAAAAATATGTGAGAAATCTCTATAAAAAGTCTACAACACGGCACAGCCTTTCTCGAACTACTTAGTTTCCTTAACTCATTTTATGATCTTTTTTACATTCCTGTATTCGTACATATATACGCAGTAATATACGTAGTAGAGGGAAAGTTATGTAATGCTGCGCAAAAAAATTGCCAATTTTCGGCGTAACAAATATCGTTGTCGGGCCGTGAGAACGAAAATGTGGAATAAATTCAGTTGCTACATTAAGAACAAAAATCCCTAACACGTGGAGTAGCCAGAATCCTTGTTTTGTAAGTCGTTGATTACCGAAAAACCAATTGAAAGCAAAACGTCCGTCCGTCCGTCCGTCCGTCCGTCCGTATGTGAACGAGCGCCTAAACGAGGGCCGTCAGATGAACGAGCACGGGAATAGCCTTCGCAAAGGTTTTGGGGACGCGGCGATATGAGCTTAGCGAAGTCAAACGTCACAGGCGGGAAGCAAGGGTGAGAAAACTACATGCGAATGCGACGGGTTGGTCAAATACACAGGTTGGTATACCATAGACATTTATTAAATTTATCAACTTTTAATTGACATGTAAACAGAAACTGCAGTTATACAAGCATTGATCATTACATCACCGAAACATTAATTCAAATTTCTACTTAGTGGTAGAGATGCAACATATGAACACTATTAACACTAATCACAAATAACTAAAATGAATATTTTTAAGAAAATAAATATAAACCAAAATATACATTAATCAAGATACGTGTTATATATCATATTTTCAGAAAAACACTGACACTATTATTGAAAATAAACAGAAATTAAATACTTTCGGCATATTAAACACAGTACATCACCTTCGCCCACTCGGACTGAAACTTGTTGTATGTTGGTCTTCCCGCGTTCCGCCATGACCTCCTACTGTGCATCCGTGAGAAATCGGAGCGCGGTCGTCCCTTCGCCGCGCGCACCGCGTGCCCTTGCAGAGCGGAAGCGCGCTCCGAGCCCGCACGTGCTCCGTTTGGCAGCCCTGGTCTCAACTATGCATACGATTTTTTCCAAATTGAAGAAACCTCTGTCAATGTGACCTGAGTCCAAGCTCTGCGATTTTAAAAAACATTCATTCATTTTTGGGAGTTCTTTAGATGAAGTCCCCCGGACATTTTCGAAATTTTGTCATTAACGGCTCCAATTTTTTCTTTACACGTCTTGCAAGAATAGACTAAAATACATTTATTAAGGTGACTTAGGTCCGATTTCAACGGTTAAGTCTCATTTCCAAAATTGCAAAAGTTTGAATTTTATTCGGTTTCTTCGTCTAACAACCAAATTGCAGATAGAGATTTTTCCTTCAAACAAACTTTGTTCTTCGTAGTGAGTTCTTTAAGATCATGTAAATTTTTGTTTGAAAATTTTTGTAGTTTTCGCGCAATATTGCGTGCAATGTTTGCAATTTTAAAAAAATAACAAAAACAAGATTTTCACGAAAACGGCTCCAATTTTTTGCTTTAAACGTTTGATACGGATAATTCTAAGTGTACTCAATGAGATGGCATGAACGTCATATTGCTCTATTCTTTTGTTTTTTAAAAAAATTGCAAAAATTTAATATTTTTACTTGTCTCTCACGTCCTTAATATTTACATTAGCGACTATTTGTTGACATTGTTGTATTAATAAGTACATGTTCTTTAAATCATGTCAGGTACAGTTTCTCGCATTTTCATAAATTTTAAAACAACCATTTTCTCATAAATGGTACCAAATTGTTTCTTCCGAATTTCCGAACGGATAGTGCTAATTGCACTCTTTAATATGACGTTAAGTTCATTTTGGAGTATTTTTTTCTTTGTTTTTTTAGAAATTACATAAATGTAATTTTGTGGAAGATCTCTCACACCTTTAATATGCACATTACTAGCGGTTTGTATACACTATTGTATTTGCGAGTTAATGTGCTTTAAATTACCTCAAATGATGTTTTTCGAAAACTCAAACATTTTCACTGAAAAAGAGCTTCCAATTTCGCATTTTTAGTTGCGCTTACACACCATTTTCTTGAAAACGACTCCAAATATTTCAAAGAAAATTGCCATTTAGGACGACCGTTTTTCTGTTCTTTAATATTCTAAAATTAACATTTCCGTTCTACCATTAGAAAACCGAAAAATTAAGAAAATGTCAAAAAATGGCGACGATAGATGGCAGCTGGCAAGAGTGTTGCAAGTCTGAATAGGTAGTCGAGACCAAAGGAAATAGCAAACTAATATGGGAAAGTCTGTGTCATTCTGTAGCACCACTAGTTGGCGCAGCATTACATAACTTTCCCTATACTACGTATATTACTCCGTATATACGTACGTATACGGAAAGTAAAAAGTATTCGTATGACTCAGACGAGGGGAGCCACTCGGCGGTCAACCTGGCATTTTCAGAGAAAATACAATTGGTAGTCTTTATGCAGTACATCCTAATCAAGATTAATGTTTCTTCTTTCGCATGCTGTTGGTAAATGTGCCTGAACCTAGATCCTTCCAGCAATTGAAAATTGTTTACGGCGTCACACATTCCACCTTCCGCAGTAGGTGTCAAATTCTGAATTTATTAGAAAACGACCAACAGTGGGATATATGTATTAATGACGTGTGCAACACTGCATATCCAAATCAAATTCGCGTATTATTTGCAATTTTATTGTGACAGGTTCTACTACCCTTACTTTACTTCATTTATCCTTATTCTAAATTATTAAATTTGATTGTCTAGCTTGTTTTTCTTCTTAGAATTGGGCGTTTTCATACTTATAATCTCAGGGCTCGTTATTTTGATTCTCTTGTGGGCTGAAAATATCGCTCTTACGAAAATTTGGTTGGTGATATATTTCTATTTACGTTATGATCGGCTTGATTTACTCGATCTGCTAATTTAGAAATAATAACACAATATTTCCTGAATTATTACTTAGCGACATGAAGTGCCTGCTGCTATTAATTCATTTCAAGTTTCAAATTCAAATAAAGTTTTCTTTCTTTATCCTTTTTAATTTATGTTATTACAAACTTTGTTGTTTTTTAATTATACTTATTCCACTAACAATCTATTATAATGATAATGGGCATCGGACTGTTTAATAAACTTGATTATAATTATAATCTATTACCTTACATTTAATGTAATAAGCTAAACATTCTTGGCCATGAACAGATTATTTTTGTAATGTCTTTTTCGTACTTATTTTATAAATTTTCCTGGTGACGATGAAGACAGCAATCTTGACGGTGAGAAAAATCACTCGGGCCGTAGCATCGTCCATCCACCATTTTTAGAATTCCACACTATAGATGTATCTGCATACGTTTTATTTAGTGTCCGTGTTCAACTTCCATTATTTTTTCTATATTCACAAAATATTTTAACTTATGAAATTCTATACAACTCGCGAGTGTACATCTTCCGGCGACCCGATCCCACGAGATCTAACTTAATTTTTTCCTCAAACAACCTTTCTGCCAAACCTGGCAATAGTCTGAATCCTACCAGAGCGAGGGCAATTCTGACACAAAATTATCTTTCATCGACTCCGCTTGTTCTTCCCGTTCACATGTTTTGCATTGTCATTGACTGAATTCGATGTTAACTTGTCCAGTACAACTGAACTTATCGGGTTTCTCGTGCCTATTGTAACAATATTTCTTATATTCACAATAATTTATAAAAAAATATTTTACTAATATTTTAGATAATTGTGCCAACACGTCGTTATTGTAATTTATCGACGCCCTATGTCCCTAATGTCTCATTTCTTTTTATATTTGTCCGTTATTTTCACTTCCTTCCTTTCTTATTCCGTCGACATATTTTTATTAATTTATACGAAATACCCGATGCATATTTTCACCCATCTCAATATTGACAGCTTGCTTTCCTTCATCTCCTACAGAGTTGTGGGAAAGATGTCGATCGCATATGGATGAGGATATTTTGCATAGAGTGCGACTAGAAAAAGCCAATATGGCCATGGAACTCACAGAAGTCACTTACAACGAAACTCATATATATTGAAGACAAGTGCTTAGCTATTGCAAGTAAAGTTCTTAGTCAATTGGGAATGCCGGCACACCCCCGAGTTCATTTCATTTGATGTGGATTTGCACCGTGAACAGAGTTACAACACTGGTGATCTCCATTCATATGTCCAATCAAACATACCCTTATTAACACGTGAGCAGAAGAGCATATATGATCGCTTAATGCAAATGATAAATGACGGAGTTTGAAGGACCTTCTTCTTGGATGCGCCAGGAGGAACTGGAAAAATATTCCTTATCAGAGAGGTTCTGGCAACGGTTCGATCAAAAAATGACATAGCCTTCCTCTCGCTTCGTCTGAAATAGATGCGACACTGTTACCGGGTGGGAGGACAGCTCATTCAGCTCTGAAGTTGCCATTGACCACACAAATCATCGATCCTCTCCCGTGCAATATTTATAAAGCATCCGGAATGGGAAAAGTATTACAAAAGTATTAACTCATTGTCTGGGATAAATGCACAATGGCACAGAAAAATTGCTTTAAGTTCTTGATCGATCGTCGAGAGATTTGCGTGGAAACGGTCAACCATTCGGGAATGCATTGGTGTTGCTCGCAGGAACTTTTAGGCAAACGTTGCCTGTGATTTCTCGATCGACGCCAGCGGGACGAAATAAATGCTTGCCTGAAATATTCAACATTGTGGTGACACGTACGTACACTGCAGTTGAATACGAATATGGGTGTCAAGCTGGAGAACGATCAAGCAGCCAAGATTTTCTCACGACAGTTACTGGACATTGGAAACGGGCAGCTGCAAGTGGATGAGACTTGAAGACGAATATCATTTCCTAATAATTTTGTAATTTAGTAATATCGAAAGAACAACTTATCAAATTAGTATTTCCTAATATTCAAGTTAATTATAAGAATAATGATAGACTTAGTGAACAAGGTATCCTTGCCGCCAAGAATAAAGATGTCTATCAACTTACTAATGTTATTCAATCAGGCATTCAAAGTGAAGAAATTACACACAAGTCGATAGAGATGGATGTGGAAGCAGTTGAAGTTGTTAATCACCCAAAGAAATTTTTGAACTCACTTGATCTGCCAGAGATGTCATCACACATATTAAAATTGAAAATATGTCTGCCAATTTTGATGTTGCGGAATAAGAATCAACGAAAACTCTGTATCGGCACGCGACTCGCAATTAAGAAATTGATGAACAATGTAAAGACGAGACCTTTCAAAGGAGATGTCTTCAGTCCTCGAATTCACACGACTCCGATCGATACACCATTTCAACTTAAAAGATTGCGAATCGCCATTCGATTGCCATTCGCAATCACAATCAATAAAGCGCTAGGCCAGTCATTAAGAGTGTGTAGTTTAGATGAAGATACGGATAGCTTCTCACATGGACAATTGTATGTTGCGTGTTTTGTGTCGGCAACTGAAAGCGCAGACAATGGAAAAACAAAACAAATATTGTATACCCACAAGTATTGCAAAATGAAACTTTATGAAACGTGTTCTTTGTTTTGTTCCTCATTTCTCATCCATGCAAACGCAATGTGACATAGCAAAGCGTTGCAGGGAACAGCTAGTAAAAAATGTAATTGATATTTCTCACGTTGGTGTGAAATAGATTTACGAGATTTTACAAGTGCAAAAAAAGTCATTACCATGACCATGAACAATGGGTTACAAAATACTTGATGTCAGATGATAACAATACAGCAACTACTCAGAAATTTACTAGTAACAACACCAAGTAGCTAATTCAAATCATTCCATTTTAGGAATATAAAACCTAATATCCTGGAATTAATTCTCGAAAAAATTCATTCGGGACGCCTTATTAAGAAATAAATAACATATGTGTTCTCAACATATGGAACCGTAGCTTCTTCAATCGAACGGCTTTTGAGCTTAAGTATCAGGGACATATCGAACTCTCTGCAAAAAAGAGTAGATTGGTAATAATTTTCATTAAAATACTGAATATGTACATAAATATATATGAAAAATATAGATTCCATTAGAAGCTTTTTAACTGGATGATTGTTTATTTTCTCGAACATGTAATTTGTAAGAATCGATGCTACAGAGACTTTCCAGTAGTAGTTACTTTCTTAACCTCATTAGTTTAACTAGATGTTTGGTATTGCCCCGCCCTTTTCTTAAGCCGCTTCTCATCGGCGCCAACAAAAAACAATTCTAAATTTACAGAATTTTTCGGTCCCGAATCGTAGAATAGAAATACGACATTAAGAATATTAAAGAAGGATAAATCATGGTCCGGTATGTAATCTTTCATTTACAAAATTGTAGTTCTTCTTCAGAAAACGTAATTTCAGCATTTCTGATTGTACGTAAAATGAAGCTCATTTTCAATCAAAACTTTCGAATCCCCTACCACAAAACTACAAAGAAATTAGAATGTATTGCATTCACAAGTGCAATAATATATAAAAACGCCCGTAATATACAAAATTAGATGCGTGAGAGATATTTAAAAAAACACAATTGTGTATTATTTTCAAAAAATCAAAAGGATACATGGATTTGGCTTATGGTCTTTTGCCACATTATTGTGACCACATGCAAAATTTCATTTTTGTTTTTCTTTTCCCTCCTTTCTTAAGGTAAAAATTTTAAGTATCTCAATCAATTGTTTTTCAGTTGTGGGAGTTCTTACAAGAATATTCAGCATCGATGTTTTTCCTATGGCAACACTGGCTGTCGGCGTTGCCATAGTTTGTATTTAAAAGTAACAGCCTGCTTCTTTTTCTTGTGGAGTGTTTGTGGAATAATATTTAATGTCGAAAAGTACGTGTTGTTTCTGTATGTTTATTTAATCTTTATTTTTTATATTAGATTTTTGTAATTTTAACTTTTTGCTTTACAAAATTTCTATTCTTTATAGCTTTTTATGTTACCATACCTACACCTAAGTTTTTTGTTTAAAATTAGTAATTGGAAAGGCAAAGCACCTGTCTGCAAAGATAAAAAGAGAAATTAATTCTTCTAATAGAACGTTTAAAACTTTCACCACATCAAATCTCTAAAACAACTTCAAGTTTATAGGACATAAGTTAGCAAATATTGCTAGGCAATTAATGAAAGGCGAATGTTTGACACAAAATGTGTGGGCGATTGTGATCTAAACCGCATCGTATGTGCTCGTGGCAGACGAAAATTGACCGAAATCTATAGAAAGAATAGAACAGGAACATCTGAAGAGTCAAAGTTGTGCGAAGCGGGAGTTGATTTATCATCATCGATAATACGGCGGCTCTTATAGGAGCCCGATTCGAATAGCCTCCATCGTGTTAAAAAGCAGTTGCCTACCAAAATATGAAAAAGAAAAGTCTAGAATGTGTAAAGAGATACAGACACTGTACAGTGGGAGACTGGAGAAAGATTGGATATGCATTTAATTATGTTATTAAATAAATATTGTCTACTGTATTATTTCAGTAGTATACCTTTCCTTTGCGGCTCTCGCACGCAGCCAATATTTATGAATGAGGTCTGTAAAGAAAGAGAATTTCACGGAGACGTAACGAATTGCATTTTGAATTAAAAAATGTAAAGGATTTGTTGAAAAAACGCATCTAAATATTCATTTCCAATGCAACCCGCATCACACAACGGCATGTGAAGATACATAGCTATATCACTCGTAAACGAAGCGTATTGGGACCATAAAAACTAAACTTTTGAGGCCATAGGCCTCAAAGAAACATTTCTCATATCATAATCTACAGGATGATATAATTTTGGACATTATATGTTTGCTGGTCCGGCTCTAATCGATATTATCCAATACCAACTACATTACTCGGCGCTGGAGGCGATCTTTGTGACGTCATGTTTAGAAGGCTTCGATTCCTCCATATTGTATGTATGTTTTCTGTGTAGAGTAACTCACGATAATGCAAATAAACGTAAATGCCCTCGCAGCAACAATTAGAATTATTAAATAGTAGCCTCATATCGATGAAGATTGCTTTTTATGTGTATAGTGCAAACGTTCACATCGTCAGATGAATGTATATTCAAGTCAATATACATTCATGGACAGGGATATTCAAGAGGGAATTTTATCAAATCATGAATTAAAAATGAAATTTGATGAAAGCATCGGCATACATTTCTTTCACAATATTGTTTATTTTTTCTGGTTTGGTTGATTTTAAAGACATGACGTAAATCATTCAATAAAAATAATTGTTTTACCTTGTTTATTCGATTTAATTTCTTTGAAGGTTGGTGCCATTCTTTTTGATAAAAGGTAAATTCGCTGCAAGTCCTTACACTATGATGAAAAGTCACGAAAGGAGCTATAGTGCAATTGTTCTAACTCTGGCCTCAAGCCCACTATGGCCACGATGGAATATCATGGCATTTCGCGTCTTTCTCCGCTTGACGTCGCATGATCGCAAGCACTGCTTGATACGGTCACGATCATGTGATATCTAGCGGCACGACTGAGAAAGACGCGAAATACCGTGACATATTCCATCGCGAAGACGGGCCTTGAGGGACAAAGTTAGAAAAATTGCACTATTCAGAGTACTAAGAGACGTCCGACTCTTGAGAAAGGAACCACCTCCACGAAATTGCCAGAATGTTCTGCGTGTGAATCCAAAAGATAAGGCAGAAGGCTCAAGAAAATTTGAGAAAGGCACTATCAGAGAGCTTAGAAACTAAGTCACACTATGATGGAAAGAGAGCTCTTACATCTTTTGATGTTTCTTTGTCAAAAAAAAGAAAGAAACGATATTGGCAAATAATTCACGTTAATTGTGTTCAGTGCAGAGTAAAGACTGTCTTGTTAGGATTGGATTCTGTTTTACCTTTGCCATTATTTTGTTTATCAGCAGTGATTCAGTGAAATTTTCAAGTCAGCGTGTTCAGTCATGATATTGCATTGAAAATGCTGGGATATAATACTTTCCCTACAGTGATTAGTAATTTCAACAAGTTAATTTATATCTTGGGCAAGTTGAAGCATTTGCAAGAAAATTAGGACAATTTTAGTAGTACATTTAGTACTATAAATGCTCCTTTGGGCAGGTTAGTACAAGATCAACATCTAAATTTATTATTAAACAGATCGATATATTAATCATTGAAAATAGGTTGAAGTATAGTTGGTACAGCGTATGATAGTCCATATGCCGCTACTTAATATCAGGTTTTGTTGTTTACATTATTTGAAATCCTCTCCTATATTATTTCAGTAGTAACGACACATCCATAACTCCCATCACCACGTGTCTCCTTCAACTGTCGATTAATTTCAATAGGTGTCACACCACGCAAATTCAGAAAACGAATGATTGCACGCTAGTCAATTAAGGTAAACGTCGCCATTTTAAGTATTTCCGATACGTAATTCCGATAAGTAATTTCCGATACGATGTTTATTTCCGAAACTTCTCCCAACGAAATCCTCAGAATAGTCAGTAAACTAAAAAATAAATATACATCTGGTTTAGATGAATTTCCGGATTGTTTATTAAAAACTTGTGCACCTGCCTTTATACATCCGTGAACTCACATTTTCAATGCTTCTTTATGTACAGGAATATTTCCAGATATTTTCAAAACAACAAAAATTAAGCCACTTTTTAAAAAGGAAACAAAAATGATATTCAAAATTACCGGCCAATTTCTCTTTTGCCAGCTTTCTCAAAAATATTAGAAAGGCTTTTCTATTTACGAATAGAAACTTTTCTCAGGAAAAACAAAGCGTTTTCAGACATAAAACACGGTTTTAGAAAATCAAAATCTACAGAAACTGCCATTTTTTCTTTTCTCAAAGATGTTGCTTCATCAATAGACCAAAATGAAGTACCCTTTGGAATATTCTTAGATCGCTCAAAAGCTTTAGACGTTATTGACCATAACATCTTGCTCTCAAAATTACCTTCGTATGCAATTCGTGGTATTGCCTTAGATTGGACTTCGTACCTTAAACATCGGACTCAGAGAGTAGAAATACCATACTGGCAGGAAAGGACATTACATACTTATATTTCCAATTCTTTGCCAATTGAGCATGGGGTCCCGCAAGGTTCGATCTTAGGTCCTATTCTCTTTCTGTTATATGTAAACGATATGCCCTTGTCTATTAAAAATGGAAGAACGGTTCTGTTTGCTGATGACACGAATGTTCTTTGCAAAAAAGAAGCAGTAAATAGTACAATTTCAGAAGTTTCAAATTGGTTTAATAATAACAAATTAATTGTTAACGAAAGAAAAACTGTTTCAATGCATATTTGCATCTCAAATCGGAAATCACATGTTCCATTGAAAATGAACAATATGCAATTAGCTGATGTTGAGGCAACAAAATTTTTAGGTCTTTCAATTCAATCAAACCTCAATGGAATGTACATATAACAGAATTAAACACTAAATTAAGTTCATTATGCTACGCATTCAGAATTCTTTCAAATTATGTCAGCCATCATGCAGCCTGTTGCGTTTATTTTGCAAATGTACATTCCCGCCTGAGATGTGGCATAATATTCTGGGGAAGCTCATCCTGCAGTATTCAGACCTTCAGATTGTAAAAGAAAATTATTCGAATAATGAAAAAATGCCTTCCACGTGATTCCTGCAAGGCTCTTTTCATTGAGATGGGAATCCTACCATTGCCTTGTCTATTTATTTACGAATCTGTAAAATTTGTCAAAAATGACCTACTTAACGGAGGGAACATATTTTCATGCAATATTGATATTTATAATTACAACACACGCCGTAGAAATCACGTGCATCAAGTGTCAGTATCAACAGCTCAGTACAAGAAATCAACATACAATACATGTACATTACTTTACAACGCATTGCCAGATGACATAAACAATTAAAGTCGGTACACAAATTTAAGTTTAAAGTAAAATCTTTTCTGCTGCCAAAACTGTTTCTATACAATTAGAGACTATACTGATCGTGAAAAAGAAAAATAATGTTTATTGTAACAAAACAAAGATATATAATGAGATAGTTTACGTTTGCATTGTATACATTTAAAAAAAATATTTAATACGCCTGTAACAAGTAATGTACTTCAGCTTCCGGGTCAATGACCCCCATCTCGATCAGGTTTTTGTCCAGTTTCCCTGATCCATTGAGCAAATGCTGAGATGGCCCTTGTTTTGCGTCTGGACGTAAATGTAGCTTCACTGTGCGCACGTTTTGTTGAGCACTCCTTTTGCTTGTAGTTCATTTACCGTTGAAATTGATTTTCTATAACTCGGGAACAAACATTTTTCAAATAATTTTATTTTTCTAAAATAATTATTTTCTAAATTCATTTTTTCGTTGTTTTTTTATTTTTTTATTCTGGGCCTCAAGAAAATAGGCGCAGATAAAGCTCTTTCCCCACACGTCATATACAGTTTTTACTGTTTTTGACAAATAATAAAATAAATAAATAAGTATGTAAAACAGTTCTCATTCTCGCCGCTGGCGCTACAATTCCAACCGTCGTACTGTGCTGCCATTTCTGTGACGTATTGACAACGCACGCGTGCTCATTTTAAAACAACTTGTGTCTATTTCATTCCATTCTGGAGAAAAAAATCGGAGTCCTTATAACTTGAATGCACCTCTTGTAAATGAGTTTTGCGCACACGCGATCTTCATAAATGAGATCTCTAAATAAAGAAAACTTCGTGGAGACGTGGCGATATTCACTTTGACTTTCAAAATATGAAGGATGTGTTGAAAAAATAAATGTGGAGGCAGGTTAACAGGGCTTGGTCAGTCCTGAGCAGAATTAATTTACAACATTGTTGTTTGCCAACGTCTCGGAAAATTTATTTCCTTCATCAGGGCTTACAGCATCCAATTGACTATACACAAACTAACTGCTACATCCTGTGGATCCTGAGTTGCCCCCGCACGTGGTGAGGAACATTCAGATGTCTAAACCTCACAACAACCATACACCATGACTTCAACCGGTGGAGTGTCAATTGTATATAGTCAATTGGATGTTGTAAGCCCTGATGAAGGAAATACATTTTCCGAAACGTTGGCAAACAACGATGTTGTAAATTAATTCTGCTCAGCACTAACCAAGTCCTGTTAACCTGCCTCCACATTTATAATTATGGTCGATAAGCATTCTTCATAGCAAAAATAAATCTAAATTTTCACGTCGAAAGCATCACGAAACACTCGGGAAGCATTATTAAAATCTATTTAGCAGAATAATTCCTAGACGAAGCATTCTTGGGAATTCAAATTTTTGAAAGCCGAAGGCCACAAATAAACTTGTCCCTCGCCGAAATCTGTTGGACGAGAACTTCTTGAACATTCTATTATATTTTGCTGACCCGGCGCTTCTGGATACTAACCCACCTGTACAGAGACGTGCAGAATCTACAAGTGTATGTGAAATGAAACTAATTACTTGATATTCTAGGCGATTAAATTGCACGGATGCTCCTGTCAGTTCAGTAACAAAGTTGAATAATATTCCAAAGAGTAGGGTCATGCTTGCTCTTTCCTCTATTTTCGCATGGACAACTTTAAGTTGCTTTCTCGAGAATAAAAAAGCTTTTACAGTATTTTTGTGAGTATCAAGGAAAGCGAAAAGCTAATAGTCAAGGAAGATTGTATAATTACTTCAAATGTTTTTAAGGAAGAATTGTGAATTGTTCCAAGAATATGTCTACGTATAATACTGAATAAACCTTTATTCAAAATTTGTTTCAAACATCAATTCCATTGTTTTTATTTTTATTTTAAATTCTGTAAGTACATTGGAAGTTACCTTTTTAACTTTTTAAACAAATATACACGTTTCGTTAACAACTTCCCCCCTTAATATGCAAAAGAAAAGATAGAGAAATTAACATGCGAGAGATCTCCTGTGGGTGCACTAGTATAATATAATTCTGCAGGTTGAAACCTGTTCTTTCTTGGAGGTTTTCTTCAGTGTCGAGATTATGTTTGAAACTCTATCAACAGAAAAATCATTGTGTGAAACGAAGACCAAATAAAAATTTCTGCCAGAGTGCGTGATTCAAACAGTTAAGTTTCCCACATCAGTCAAGATTAGTCAGTATATGTGATACAGATCTGGGGAGCCTCCAAAACGTACAAGGAATAATGCATCAGGACATGACGAGTCTTATACCAAGGGATAATACATGACGAGTCTTATACCACAGCTGAAAGACTGGTTCTCTGACGAATAATGCATCTTTATACAACACGTGGCATCATGTCGCACCGCCAAATCTGTTGAGAAATTTCTCTCAGACAGTGGAATACTTCTTCTGGATTGGTCAGGAAAGTATCCGGATCTCAATCCCATTGAAACAATATGGGAGCTCCTGAAAAGAGAAATATCTCAGCAAAACGTTACAAACAAGATTACTTCAATCGGAAAATATGAGTTTTCATTAGAACCATAATGATGAATATAAATGTTTCAAGTGAGGAATGAGATAAATCCTGACGTCAGTGGGAACCTTGAATATAAAATACCGCTAGTTATAAAAGGCAATTTAAATTACTAACTAGTTCCACAAAATTAAAATTTTATTATGAAGTAATAAATCTTAAATTTAAATATAAAGCATAGTAAAATAAATCTTAAATTTAATATAAAGCACAAAATATATTTCATTTTTTTTAAATTCTCAGACTAGTGAATAAAAAATAGAACTGAAGGTGAACGAAGATCAAACAAAGAAAAGAAAATGTAGTTTTAAGTTAATAACTGCAATATTAACAAAATATGTCTCATGACTCAAATACACATAATGGAAGGTATTTTACAGTATTATTTTATATGTTTTATAACATATTACTTATCTTATATATGTCTGTTCATATTTTAATTATATTAAATTATATTCCATTTGGTCAATATTATTTCGAACAAACTTTTTAAAATAATAATAATAATAATTCACTTTAATGTATGTTCATTGAACAAGCAACTGTTTCAAGGTTTATTTACCATATCCTAAATCCATATCCTAAAAACAGAACCACTTGATGATACCATGGTTCCCTTCCTTGGCAATAAATTATTTAGATAACAAAGTCTTTTGACTTGAAATGTAGAAATTTAAAATACAAGTTAACCTCCATATGTTTATATTGAGTAATAATTATTTTGAACAAAACATCTAAATTGTTTAAAAAGTCATTTTCTGATAATAAATGTTTCAATAATTTTGAATTCTAGCCTGAAGATGAGGTAAATAAACCTTAAAACTGTTGCTAGTTCAGTAAACATACATTAAAGTGAATTATTATTATTATTATTATTATTATTATTATTATTATTATTATTATTCCACTACATCACGACTAAAGATCTTATGAGTCGGCTGAATATAAAATCTACTCCAGGTTGCAACCAGCTACCTAAGGAGCAGATTCGGTGACTATCAGTGCCTCTACAATACTTTACGCAAAATGTGGGCTGTTCCAAATAAAGCGATTTCTTGCACTTCCCAGTCCTTTGAATTACCTGGGAGTTTAGACAAGTTCTTACTCAAACTTTGCGGAACAAATCCCAGAGCTCCGATAACTATCGGGACGACCTGTGCTTTTACGCCCCACATTCGGCTGATCTCGATTTCCAAACTCTTGTATTTAAGACGTTTCTCTGCCTCCTTGGTAACGACGTTTTGATCGCAAGGTACAGCAACATCGATAAGTAAACACGATTTTTTCGCCAAATCCCGGATCACTATATCCGGTTTGTTTGCCGCTATCGTGCGATCAGTTTTGAATTTGTTGGTCGTACAATATCGTACACAATCCAACAGATGTCACCGGTTTCGGTGAGTGTTCGTACCACTTGGGGCATGTGTTTGGAACTTCGAGGGCGGTACAGATCTGCCAGTGGAGGTAGCTACACACCCTATCATGTCTTTTAAGGTATTCGGTCTTTGCTAGGATTGGACAAGCTGAGACAATATGATCAATGGTTTCTACTTGCTCCAGGCAAATGCGGCATTTGTCATCTTGGGAAATTTTGAGAACCGCTTTATCATAATGTCGTGTTCTCAAGGCCTGATCTTGGGCAGCTATTATAAGTGCTTCCGATTCTGGCTTCATCCTTCCCCTTTTAAGCCACATAAATGATTGATCTTTATTGATCTGCACTTTGTCCATTCTTTTTAAGTATTGTCCATGGAGTGGTTTGTCTCTCCACGATTTCTTTAACATTTTTTGTGTCTCACACTTCATGTTTAGCAGCATCAGAAGTTCAGTGTCTGTGTTATTCGACGTGTCTTGCCTAGTTTTCTTCGCAATGTTTCTTGCTACACTAACAATGCCTCTGTTTCCCATTCTTCGGTCAGATTTCATGACCTGCCTCATTAGAGGGTCGTCTTGATGGCTGACTACATACTTACCCATCCCGACTATTGCGTTGTGCCAGGAGGCCTCAATTTGTCTGAGGCCTCTTCCTCCTTCCTTACGTGCCACATAAAGTCTATGTACATCAGCTCGAGGGTGGGAAACATGATGCATTGTTAGCAGTTTTCTGGTTTTTCGATCCATGGTGCGAATTTCTTGCTCAGTCCAGTCCACTAGTCCAAAACTGTATTCGGCTACAGGTACCGCCAAACTACCTATTGCAGATATTTTATTCCTGGAATTCAGAGCGGACTGCAGGACCAGTCTCACTCTCCTATAATACTCCCTACGAATTCTCTCTTTCATTCTGTCATTCGAGATGGTTTCACATTCTTCAATGCCCAGATATTGTAAGTTTTACCTGGCTCAAGATCTTGAATCACAGTGTGCGTATCAATTTCAACGTTCTCAGACGTTGTGAGTTTCCCTCTTTTTAAATTGATTTTTGCACACTTGTCAAGACCAAATTTCATGCAGATGTCATTGCTAAAGTCATTCACGACAGACAGCATTTGGGAGAGAATCGCTTCACTCTTGGCAAACACTTTCAGATCATCCATGTAAAACAAATGTGATACTGGCCTTTCATCACCATGGAGCTTAAAACCAAAGTCAGCTTGCGACAACTGTCTCGATAGTGGGATCAAACTAATGCAAAACAGCAGAGGGGATAGTGAATCTCCTTGAAAAATACCCCTGTTAATCTGAATACTTCTGGTTTCTACAGCTTCCTTTCCGCTGTGGATTAGTAACCTGGTACTCCACGACTTCATACTAGCCTTGCAAAATTCAATAAGTCTAGGATGAAATCGATAGATCTCCAGGGTCTTCAAAATCCAATCGTGTGGTACACTATCAAAGGCCTTTTGGTAGTCAATCCAAGCCATGCTCAAATTACGTTTGCGTTTCTTTACATCATTCAAGATGACTTTATTCAGTAGCAAGATTTCCTTACAGCCATAAGAGCCTTTACGACATCCTTTTTGTTCAGGTGGCATTAGATGATTCTTATCTAGATGTCTGTACATTTTCTCAGCTATGGCTGCAGTGATAACTTTGTACAGTACTGGCAGACAAGTAATTGGCCTGTAGTTCTTCGCCAAAGAGCTGTCTCCCGCTTTGGGTAGCAAATATGTGATGCCGCGTGTGAGCCATTCCGGGATTTCCTTTGGGTTTTCAAAAATTTTATTAACAGCCTTTGCTAGATGAGAATGTATTGCTGTTAATTTCTTAATCCAATAAATCTGGATCTTATCAATCCCGGGGGACTTCCAGTTTCCCATGTTCTTAATTGCTTGGAAGACGTCCTCTTCCGAGAATTGGTGAACATCTTCCACTGTTTCTACAAGTTCATCGGCAGCATCAACTTCAGATTGAAGCCAAGATGCGTCTTTGTTGTAGGATCTGCTCTCTTCCCAGATTCCTGCCCAAAATGCTTCGACGTCATCTTTTGAAGGAGTAACAGCTTTGCCATTCGGTTTTTGAGTCAGATTGCGATAGAATCTCTTCGCGTCTGTTTCAAATAACCGGTTCTGTACACGGAAATCTATTCTACATTTGTACCTTCTTATTCGTTGAGCCCATGCTTGAATTTTCTCTTTTAGCTTCTCAACTACCATTAGCCTGCTGGTGTCATTTTCAATTTGGTATTTTTGTTCAACATTGAATATTTTTTGTTGAACTTTGGAGGTGTGCGTTGATTTAGAAGATGCCTCAGCTAACAGTGATATTTCACGCCGGGTGTCGGCTATCCGTTTCATAATTCTGTTAATCCATGGGGGTACAGAGCTGTTTACTCTGTTTTGCTGTCGGCCGTCGGTGTTCTTGGCTGGCCCCAAAATTATCTGAGATACTAGATATCCAGTTGCGTATATGATGTGATTGATTTCAGTAATATCTAGATCTCTGCCTGGGGTCTCCACCACCTCATTTAAGACAGAATTCACTGTTTCTATCACTCTTTTAGCTTTGGCATTTTCGTATATTCTCCTCAACGGTTCGCGAGATTCAAACGGAAGTTGACTAACTCTTTCTATCTCGCGCCGAAGGAGATTTCGCATCATGTCCTTATAGTGTAAATTATTGCCAGATGAGTTTTCAACACTGACGTGTGTTTCACTGGAAAGCGATGAACCTTCCACGGGATCATCATTTTCAAGTTCTACGTGTTCGTCATGTGGATTGTTCGAGCGAAGTACATACTCCGCATTTCTCTCAATGTCAACAAGTTGTTCTGCTGTGAATTTTCCACTGCTGAGTATGTATCGTCGTTGACTGGCAAGCTTCTTTGAGTCTAGGGTAGGTCTCATATCTGGGTTCCGCTCTCTCCATACCTTGAAAACTTCTATTTCAGAGCCCCCATTTTTCGCTTTTGCATAGTAAAAGCACCACATCACCTCCTTTAATTCATCCCGGGTCCATCTCTGACGATGGCTTCGAGCTACTGCCGGCTCTGGGTCTCTGGGACTAACACCCGTGGGATGGCCAGACGTCGACAAGGTGACATTAGCTCGGTTTCTGAGCAGGTATGGGACATTGGTAGAACAAGGCACGTTAAGATTCATTACATTGCTTGTTCTATCCATTTTGCTCATTGGTTTGAATTGGGGATTCGCAGGACGCAAGTTCGAGTTCACAGATCACACTTAACCCTCGGGTTGTTTCCTGCCATCCGTTACTGCGACCCACAGTGGCCTCGGGGCATCCCCCCGCAGGGCCCAGCAAGGGGTCCCTCCGATCGCCAGTCGGCATTACTAAACCCCATGGGGTTTTCACTGACTGCTGAAGGCAGCCTCCTTCGCTGGCTAATGCAAGGTTCGGGGCCTCCACTCTAATCAGTGGCCTGGTGTGCCAACCCAGTTTCTCTCCTGTACCCTCTATGAGCCGACAACAGGAAGTCCAAAGGTTCATGACCCTTCCCTCTCTACTTACTTCCCACTCTCCTCAAAATGGAGTACTTCTTCGTCTGACCCGTCACCTTCAACCTATTCAGCAAGGGAGGCCCTACCGGTAGCTAGGCTACCACTGACATAGCTTTAAGGCTCATGGGGGTACTCAAGCTCCACCACCAACTCCAAGGTCGTGTACTCCCTAGGTGGATTATTATTATTATTATTATTATTATTATTATGAAAAGTCTGTTCTAAATATATTGACCAAGTTGAATATAATTTTATAACAAATGTTTATGAAATAATTTTTCACAATACTTTTTCGACCATTCTATTTTTACCTTTCCGAAGAAGTGTTTGTGGCATACAGAAATTTAAAATAATATGTATTCCTTAACACTAAAACATCGACTTTATTTATTAAAATGAGACTGCTAATCTTCATCATATGTATAAAATTCTAGTGTCACAGTTTTAGTTACCATACTCCTCCGAAACGGCTTGACCGATGTTGATTAAATTATATATGTATATTCAGTAGGTCTGAGAATAGGTTTTTATCAATTTGTTATACCCCTTAGTGATAGGGGTGGTCCACCCCATTTTTTTTAATTTTTCGGACAAATCTTTTAGGCAACCCGCTACACATGGTAGGTATTTCACACGGCGGTATTTCACCAGCTATACGGTGTTTCTCCATTTCACGAACCTGCTCAGCGATGTGCAGAATCTGCTATTAAATGTGAATAAAACGGAGAGAGACGGTGAAAGAAAGAGAGAGACGGTGAAAGAGAGAGAGACGGTGAAAGAGAGAGACACGGTGAAAGAGAGAGAGAGGGTGAAAGAGAGAGAGACGGTGAAAGAGAGAGAGACGGTGAAAGAGAGAAACGGTGAAAGAGAGAGAGACGGTGAAAGCAGGCGCGGATCCAAGGGGGGGTCACGGGGGTCATGACCCCCCCCAAATGATGAACGGTCAAAATTTTGTGAGAAACTTCAACATATCTAAAAAATGATAACCTTTCCAGTGTCCTTACAGAATCGGGACTGGCATTTTCAGATATTTTCAAACAATTCTAGAAATTTCTAAAAATTTAGCAGTGCTAAAACTAATGAATGTAAATAGAAATTGGAATTTAATTTGTATAAAAAGATACTTCATCAAGATCATACAAGATCACTTTGAAAATATTTTTAATACAAAGAAATATATCTAAACAAGTAACATATCTAAAGTCGGAATTAAATACACTGCGCGTTAATAGTGTTGCTAATTTAATGTGAATATTTGTCACTAATTGAACGAGAGAATTGTGCGAAAAATGGATGTCAATACATGGACTCATCTTAAAAGTCACAATTGTTATTCAAAGGAATAGAACTAGCTAAACTACGTAATAATAATGGTATGAATATAAAATTGGCAACAATCTTGCTTTCAGGTGTTTGTTAGAATTCAGTTTCGATGATACAATCCAATTCAGTATTGGAACTCCTATCAAACTCAATGTTTATTTAACCTTAAAATGCTTAAAGTAATCTGTAACGGCGAATCTAATTTGATCATTGAAGTCTGATGTCGGTTCTGGTTTAGTAAGAACGTAAGTTAAGGCTATCAACAGGGGTTAGTGGTAAAGATTAGTCGAAAAGATTTAGTGTTAGATAATTTTAGTTTGGCTGATGAGCGAGTATAGTGTCTGACGCCTAAAATATAGTGGCAAAGCTAGAGTGATGCAGTTGGGTATTCTGAAAATCTTAGCTTACATTTTCTTTGTAAATTAGCTCCATTCATCATTTTTTTATTCAACAAAAACATCGATAAAGTGTTCTTTAAAGCTATCGTTTCTGCACAGTTAATTTCCAACGGAAATTCTCAAGAATGTCTTAACTCTTTAATGTAATCGTATTCCTTTCACATAATGCTGTATATAAAGGGAAAGTTGGTTCGTGTTGTACAACCGAACCGTCTCCTGATATTTTTTCTGTACCAACTTGTCTAACAAATACTTCAGAAAAAACTGCAGGCATGTATTCTGCATTATTAATGTAAACATTTGTCAGTTCATTTCAAAGCTGCTCACTGTCAAGGAATCGATATTGTTTTATTAGGAAAGGAAACTTTTCTGAAGGAAAGGACGCTTGTAGGTGGAAAACTGCATTTCGTCCAGAAATTCAATAAAATGAAAGTTGTCAAAATCTTGAAACATGTAGTCCATCTGAGTCACTTCTGTATCAATAATTTTAAAAGATACAATTTTGTATCTTTCAAATAATCCTCACCCTGAAAGTTCACTCATAGTCGTGTCTACTTTGATGAGGATTTCAATAGTCTCTTCATATCTAACACTGTATATTACTACGTAACGCTACTATTTCTATTCTATGGCGTAGTACTTCACTCGTGATTCCGCATTGTTGAGCGAAAACTGCATTTCGATATCGTGAATCGTTTGGAAGTTATGAGACTGGCGCATAGTCAGTGGGACATTGTGAGCGACACTATATCTTTAGCTTCATTAATTGTTTCGTAAAGAAAACACTAACAAAAATCACACAAACGGCACATAAACAACTCTATTTTCCCACAACGTCAGGTGATGCGGTGAATTTGCCTCTGAGACGTGGGTGTGCATTGCTGTACAAGTCCGTGCTTACCGAGAGCCTAGGCTGCAACTGGGGTCTCTGCCCAGTGAATGCAATTGAAAGGGAGATAGAGTACGCTCTCTTTTGCGCGTGCGCGGCAGAGCCAGCCGGTGTCTATCCACTGGCAGACTCCTCGCTCAGCTACCGGCCCCAAAGTGTATATTTCTGCGGCCCCGCTTATTCCCTCGCGCGTAGGCGGAGAAAAGAAATCGAACACATTTAGTTTTCTTCAATGATTCAGTAACAAAAATATTGAAAAATGGTACACAACGACAGAATTTATTGAAAAACAAAATTGGGTATTATAAGGCTCCCAGATTACACTTCAGCTTTGCCACTGCTAAAAGACCTTATTTGAATATTTTACTGTCGCTGAGTCCGAATCCGGCTAGAGAATTTTAGTTCGGCTATTGAGCGAGAATAGAGTGTGACGCCTAAAATATCTGATTTGAAAGTTTAGCTGTCGCTGTGTCCGAATCCAGTATCAAAAGTATCTTTTGACAGCACTCATTCTTGATGAACAGTATTGCAATGATGTTACTTTATTTGGGTTTTAATTAAACAAAGCCCCAAGGCAATGCAAAACGATTCAGATCAGTTAATTGAAAAATATTAACTGTTGCATTAAATTAAATTTATCAGATTTTTATTTATTATTTTGCATGTCTCGGTGTAGTTGTCGCCAAACGTATAATGAAGTTTACAACATAGTTATAAAAGAATCGCCATTCAACGAGATTCAAATATGGTGCAAATTTATTAATGTACGAAAGAGCAATATAAAACGAAAAAATGTAAAAAAGGAAAATTTAAAATGAGAAAAATAATTGTGAGAAAAAATAAAAGTATAATTTACTTTATTTATTTATTATAGGCATGCATTTATTACTTATAACAATTTATTAAAATATACTTTTTTTCATTACACACATTTACATGTCTCTCTCATATACGTTTCTTCACAAATTTTTTATATTGCATCAAATGAAAGTTATTTTTGATAACTTGAAATTCATTGTTGATAAATTTATAAATTTTCATTTTTTTAAAACAAATGTACCGAATAAAATTGACATATTTTTGTAGGCAAAATTCTAATCTACAACAAAAATTGGAGGTTACCAGTTAAAATTCCAAAGTTACCCCCACCTCACTCCCAGTGAATATGGTGAGGATTGTAACAATTGTAACCTGCTTGATATCTGATATGTGATTATTGGTATATTGAATTTCTAAAATATTTACAGTATAATAAAGTCAATCCGATATACGAATAACATACGTCAAATTTGTTATTACATTAGGTCCCCTCCCCCCTTTCCGAGATAAATGCATGTGAGTCTTAACCTGACCCCTCCCAAAAAAGAAGTCTGGATCCGCGCTTGGGTGAAAGAGAGAGACGGTGAAAGAGAGAGAGACGGTGAAAGAGAGAGAGACGGTGAAAGAGAGAGAGACGGTGAAAGAGAGAGAGAGACGGTGAAAGAGAGAGAGAGACGGTGAAAGAGAGAGAGAGACGGTGAAAGAGAGAGAGACGGTGAAAGAGAGAGAGACGGTGAAAGAGAGAGAGACGGTGAAAGAGAGAGAGACGGTGAAAGAGAGAGAGAGACGGTGAAAGAGAGAGAGAGACACGGTGAAAGAGAGAGAGAGACGGTGAAAGAGAGAGAGAGACGGTGAAAGAGAGAGAGAGAGACGGTGAAAGAGAGAGAGAGACGGTGAAAGAGAGCGACACGTTGAAAGAGAGAGACACGTTGAAAGAGAGAGATACGTTGAAAGAGAGAGACGTTGAAAGAGAGACGGTGAAAGAGAGAGACACGGTGAAAGAAAGAGAGAGACGGAGAAAGAGATAGGGGCAGAACAACGTCTGCCGGGTTGAGCTAGGAAAATGTTTGTTTCCGCAATACATTGTTGCGTTAGGTTTGAGGAGTCTTAAGCATATTAGAGACTAATATATCATTAATTCTATAATTAGTAGGGAAAAAAGCACAGCAATTACTATTTGGCTACAGGTAGATATGAAATTGGGACTTAGTTTAGAACTTTGTTTTAATAATTTGTGATGTTTGTTGCTGCGAAATGTTTAATTAGCCTTAATTAATTAATGTTTAGTTAGCCTTCGGAAGTTGATATTTAATTCTCGAATGTACAAAATGGGGAACACATGCATTGTTGAACAGTTAAAATGTGTACACGTATTTTATAACAATTTTTTAAATGATTGTTGTTGAGAGATGATTTAATTATTATCGTTAATTATTTTCTCCTGCCGTCTTTTAATATATAGATTTTCGTTTTTACTGCCACTTAGTGCAACAATAGGTAAAGAAATCCCTGATTCATTTACATGATGTCATGATGTAATTATCACTTGATCAGTATCCCCGCAAGGCGTCTAGCGGTGTCACGTCTTACCAGTGTTGCCAGATGTACCGCATTTCCACATTTTATACCGCATTATTAACACATAATCCGCATTAAGCGGCGAGGTTGCCAAAAAATCTGCGTTTCCATAATAGTGGATTAAAATCAATTTTTTTCATTTCCTCAGTTATTACAACGATCGTTAGATGTCCCGCTAACTATGGTTGACAAAGTTTGAATGTTCAAAATGCTGTCTCTATCTATTCGATTAAAGTAGAAAGCAATAAAACGCCAATCATCTACCAATCATTAGGGCTTTATCAATTGCCGTATTCGAAAATTGATGACCAAGCACCAAGGTGTTGTCGTGAACTCTGTCCTTTATTGTCTTACTGTTAGAGATTCAGAGGACAAATAGGTGACAATATGTTGGTTAGTCGTTTTCGAATACACCAAATAAGAATACGGATCGTCGTTCAGATTCTTACTGCGTTTATTCAAGCAGGAGAGATGATACACTTCGCGGGATATTGAAATTAAAAGTGTTGAAATTACGTTGCTCGGCTTCATATTAAACTGAGTTTAAAAATAAATTGAAAGTACATTTGTAACAAAAATACTGATATTTCATATTTTTAATATTTTTGGGTGAATCGAGAACATTATATATAGTGAGAACAAACATAGAACAAATATAGTAAGACTATCGCATTTATTTAATTAATAAAACGGAATTGTATGTTGATATATGAATTATTAATGTTTTCCCCCATTTTTAAGTTATATTAGTAAATCCGCATTCATTAGAAGAAATCCGCATTTTCGAACTTTTGAACTTCGCAATCGAAAGTTTCACATCTGGCAACATTGCTTCTGACCCAGTAAGCAGGACGGAGTTGGGATGAGATATCTCACACAACAAGCCGTTTCTCACTCACTACAATTTTCGGCCATTATTTTTATTGTGTGGGTGTTAATCGTAATTTTACAAATATTATTTTTCTATTTCGGTGTAATTTTTAAATAATTTATGATTAATTTGCAGGGTTGTAAAGAAAAACGTTGTCGAAGCCATCATTTTAAATGGCAAATTTCGAGGTGAGAATGTATTACTGCCACGGATCCCTATTATACCCACAGATGTGCCAATTCAATTTAAACGTTGCAACCGTACTGCTTCCTTCTTCAATTAACCTGGCCACACGTTGTGGTGCCAATGCAACCGTAACTACTACTATCCCTTTTCTTTTCTTCAATTAATCAACATTAAAAATATTGTTATGTGGCGGCTATGCGATGCCACACGGTACGACCGTGACAATTACTATGACACCTAATCTATTCACCTTGATCTCAACTATAATTGCCAGTCTTTACTCAGATTCTCCTATCGAATGGCCTCGAATTATGATGCTGCCGCCACCCAAATTCTTTATTTCCATCAAATCCCTACGGTTGTTATATTACGAGGTTGCATAAATTATTTTTAGGTCGTATGTCGTGGCTGGCCCCGTACGGGAAATACCTGTAAACAACGTTCGCTATTGCAGCATGCACAGGTTTTTCTAAATACTGAAATAATAACACCTTTTGTCATTAAAGAAAGAACTTTAAACCTCGCTCTCTTTCGTTTATTTTCTCATTAACATGGAGCGCTACCGTCCTCTGTTGTCCTCTCTCAATAACAATGCAACAATGTATAATGACATAAATGTACTCATGCTTGGCAACATCGTTATCACTTAAATACCATCACATTCAAATGAAACTAATAATCATCAGCTGATGTTTAATTATTTATGCGTTCAGGAATTCCCTTTTACCATAAATAATGTTATAAAAATTTTTCTTTCGTACGTACGTAATTATAAATTTAACAATAGGAAAATGAGACTAACATTTGCATCGCTCTGTTCGGCAACAATTACATGCATTGTTCTTTTAAAATTTTAATATTTTTCACTGGTCTTGTCAAAGTTTAATTTAATTTACTTGAGTATTCTCGAAAAACAAATATCTGGTTTGATGATTACGCCACGAATGCGACACTTTCCTTTTGTTGAATTCCGCCGAGACAGCGCGGTTGCCAGCTCGGTCGTCAATTGCGTGCCAACTTGCACGCGCCGATGTATTCGCACGCACCAATTTCGCGTCTGCCGACTTGCTTCATAAGAAGTTCTCCATGAAGTCCAAAGTCGCTCGATCAACTTCGAAGCACAGATTCAAAATAAAAATGAAAAACAACTTCTTCTCTCTTCTATCATTCACTGCCTCAATATCGGTTTTCAATACTCGTTAGAATGTCCATTGCACTGTACCGCTTCATCACAAAAATGTCTAAGTCCAATTTCTCAAATCTCAAATTCATCCAACATGGATTCGATGTTACTGTTGCCCCTGACTCGAAAGAAGTGTTCTTAAAACCATGTCGATTTACCACGTCACCTCGTAATAGAAAAAATGCCGGCGAATTTCGTTCTTGCATTTTCATTGTTGTTTCCCCAAATTTTTCTAAAATCCACGATATAAGTTATTCTGACATGACTATGCGTCTATTTATTAACGCTTTTGCTCAATGTTAAAGTTTTTTGGCCCAAACATATATTTTTGATATTTTATACGTCGAATATTTTTGATATTTTATACGCTAAATTTCTCTGTCGAAATTGTACACCAATTCGTCACTTGTTTTGATATTATTAATTTGTAATATTTCTACAGCTCAGAAATTCAATGTGTTATAAGTCTTTCGGATCTGCTATAAGTTTTATTAAATTCAGACAACGACGATTTACAACGCCTCTCGTTGCCTAATTAAGGTTTCTTCATAAAACTTTTATATTTAAGTTATTGCATCTGACACGTCACCGGGACTTTTCACCAATCTTCATATTCTAAATTTAAATGAACCCGTCGTCCGATCATGTTCAAACAAACACTACAATGTTTATTTATTTACTTTTCAATTAACTGTATGGTCAGATTTCTTTTCAAAATTACTGAAAACAAATTGTTTTTCCAAAATCGTCGAAATATGGCTTTCCGCGGCGCACTGTCTTGTTGCTATCGATTCATGTACACGTTGTTCTATTAATTACAGTTTAATAAATATTTATCTTTCTTCTACAATTGTTTTTGGGGAATGTGCCAGAAATGAAATCATTACAACGTCTTCAATTTCCGTTAAGATTGGCATTTGCGATGACTTTCAATAAGTCTCAAGGCCAAACGATGTCTGTTTGTGGCTTATTTTTGAGCACACCAGGTTTTTCACACGGTCAATTATATGTAGCATGCTCTCGAATGGGCAAACCATCCAGTTTATTTGTGTTAGCTAAAGATTGGATAACAAAAAGTATTATACACTCTATTGCGTTGAGGGGTTGATTTTTTTAGTAAAATTATTATAACTAGCAATGCATATAATTTCGAAAAATAAATTACAATAAATTAAAAATATGATAGTTTGGTATTGTGTTATTTTTACATTCCATCATAGTTCACAGCTCTCCATGCCTCTTCAACTCATATATACCACAACCTCAAACACTGACAATAAGTTAGTAATTTTTTTTCTACTAAAATAATCCTAGGAATAATTTATATGGCAAAACAACCTTTCTTGGGTCAGCTAGTAAATAAACATATTTCTTACAAAAGTTTCAGGATTAATTTCCTCAAACTCAGGTTCAGCCTCTTCAACTTCTCATTCAGAATCTGAACAGTGCGAACTTTCTAATTGAAATGGTGGATCAGTTACTTCATCACTCGATAAACAACTATCATTTTATAAAGTCTGTTTATTCATTCTACACCTTTCGTATTTAATGCATGGAAAAAACTCTCAGATGTGGCAGGCCATGTTGCAAAAAACGTCACGTACGTTGGGTCATCAGGTCCTATCAACACCTTTTTGCAGAAATTGCACACCCCTTTTTGTGATAAGCTCTAACCAATAGTCGTCCTACGTTCAGAAAGATTCAATTTCAAGGTAGACTTATTGATAAGAACTCATTTCGTTTTCTAAATAGAACGCTTTAAAAATGTCGCTGGGTTAGACCCTACGATCCTACTTCCTTGTTAAAAAACTAATTCTGGAAAATAAATTTTATTCGAAGAAAGAAATCTCAATTTACAAAATTACAGTTCTACAAAGGGGGCAAAAAATTTCAAACTTTTCCAATTTTCAATTCAAAGTTAACACTGAAAATCGTCCGTATGTCTTTTTACTTTCCCGTATACTATACGTACGAATAGTATATTGAAAGTTATGTAATGCTGCACGAAAAAACGGGGGATTTGGGGCAGAAAAACTCTTATTACAGGGCCCTGGTAACAAAACAGTGGATAAATCCAGTTGCTAAATTGATACTCCCCGATCGATCTGGCTGATCTCGTGGCTCTTTGAATTTGAAACCGATATTTTAATTTTGGGACGAACTTTACATGAAGTCCGCCGAACATTTTCAGAATTTTCTCAAAAAAGGCTCCAATTTTTTTCTTTAAATTTTTTGTAAGAATAGAGTAAACAATTAAGGTGGCATACATCCGATTTTTACGGTTAACTCTTAATTTTCAAAAATTGCGAAAGTTTTAAATTTATTCGGCGTATCATCTAACTACAAAATTGCAGGTAGAGATTTTTCCTACAAATAAAATTTGTTCTTTATGAGTTCTTTTTTTAGTTCATATAGATTTTTTGAAAATTTTAGTGTTTTTCGCGCAATATTTCGTGCAATATGTGCAATTTAAAAAAATACATAAACAAGATTTTCTCAAAAACGGCTCCAAATTTTTTCTTCAAACTTTTGGTATGGATTATGATGAACTCTATTAGATGACATAAACGCCATATTGCTGTATTCTTTTGTTGTTTCAAAAATTGCAAAAGTGTAATATTTTTACTTGTCTCTCACGTCGTTAATATTTATATTAGTGGCGATTTGTTAACATTATTATATTAATAAATGCATTTTCTTTAAATAATGTTAAGTAAAGTTTCTCGAGATCTCAACAGTTTTCTGTGAAACTTAGTTCAAAATTCCGCATATTCAGAAAGCGACATTTTCTCATAAACGGCTCCAAATTTTTTCTTCTAACTTTTGGAACGGTTAGTGCAAATTTCCACTCTTTAATATGACGTAAATTTTATTTTGAGGTATTTTCTTGTTTGTTTTTTTCAAAATTACACAAATGTATTTTTTTGAAAGATCTCTCACATCCTTGATATGCACATTACCAGCAATTTGTAAACATTATATTTGTGAGTGTAAGTGCTCCAAATTACTTCAAATAAAGTTTTTTGAAAACTCAAAAATTGTCTGTGAAAAAGATCTGCAAATTTCTCATTTTTAGTAGCGCTTAAACGCCATTTTCTTAAAAACGACTACAAATTTTTAAAAGAAAATTGCCATTTAGGAAGAAGTTTTTATGTTCTTTAATATTCTGAAATTAATATTTCCGTTCAACCATATAGGAAACTGAAAAATTGATAAAATGTCCGAATATATACTTTGGGCGACGATTAATTGCAGCTGGTTTTCTCAATGAAATGTATTTATCAAAACTACGTCTTCAAATTAGGTCATGCTTAATTTTTTGAAAATACGAGTAATTTTCCATAATTTCGTGACAAACATAATAGTCCATTGCAAATTTACTGCGCTTCAGACAGCCAGATGCAATGTAAATTGGAATTTGCAATTTTGTATATTATTTCTTGGTTTCTTACATTCGATCTTATGTTACACTTACATTTACACATTTTTCTTTTAGAAATTACTTATTTTGAAATATTTGAAATAAAAATTGCTAGCTCTTTAAGGGAGTATCGACAATGCAGGGAACGCAACAATTGAATTTCGTTCCTCTGTCGCGAATTTCCGTGAATTACGTGCCGTTGTTGTGACTTGATATAGCTGTATCAAAAACAGTTATAATTGTCAAATTTATGTGGATATTTGCGTGAAAATATTTAGTTTTTTAACCAAATGCTCTACCATTTGTAATAAGTAAAGTATTTGTTGCATGGTTTTAGAATAATTCTTTCTAATAAAGGGCTTATGAATTGCATTTCTATATTGTCCGGAGTATCAGACTTCTTTTTCTAATGCAAGTTTACTAAACTTTCGTATTATATTTTTATGCAGTTGTAGAATTCACGTAGTTTTGACAACACTGCAATGGAAACAGTGAGTTGTTCGCTTCTTGGCTGAATTGGACATTTCAAATGATAGCCAAGTTGTTATTAGCACAGAAAATGCAATATTTCAATACTGCGTTGCTGTTTCCAATAACACGGGAAAGTATGTTATGTTGTAGCACCACTAGTTCGTATTATCCTTATTATGACCTAGAAACTGGCTACCCTTGGTATTTTAAATTCCCAAATAGTCTCATTTTTTATTATGGGATTTCAAATGCACACTAATCAACCGTCTTTATACCTACATAAATGTTTGCACAAAAAGTCTACATAAAATAGACTAAAAAACCATAAACAGATTATTGCATTTGGTTTTAATTTCCTTTCATTCACATTTCTAAATCCACGTACTTTTCTCGTCTGATATCACTGGGATATGGGGATTCTATACGTTTCCGGGGTCACAAAATATTCGCGCCTTGTGACACTGTCATAAAGATGTATACCCCTTTAGTCTATGAAACTCGTCCATGAAGAGCCAAGAGGGCGGGAGAGCCAGGGTAGCCAGTAGCGGGGAAGGGGTCACGATGCGCACCCACCCCGCGCACGCCCCCGCGCACGCCCCCGCGCACCCCCCCCGCGCACGCCCCGGCGCACGCTCCCCGTGCGCACGCCCCGGCGCACGCTCCCCGTGCGCACGCTCCCCGTGCGCACGCTCCCCGTGCGCACGCTCCCCGCACACGCCCCCCGCGCACGCCTCCCGCGCACGCCCCCCGCGCACGCCCCCCGCGCACGCCCCCCGCGCAAGCTCCCTGCGCACGCCCCCGCACACGCCCCCCGCGCACGCCCCCCGCACACGCCCCCGCGCACGCCCCCCGCGCATGCCCCCCGCACATGCCCCTGCTAACACCACCCGTGCACGCCTGCTCGCACGCCCATGCCCACGCGCACGCCCCCGCGCACGCCCCCGCGCACGCCCCCGCGCACGCCCCCGCGCACGCCCCCGCGCACGCCCCCGCGCACGCCCCCGCGCACCCTCCCCCCCCGCGCACGCCCCCCGCGCAAGCTCCCGCGCACGCCTACGCGCACCACCCCCCGCGCACGCCCCGGCGCACGCTCCCCATGCGCACGCTCCCCGCACACGCCCCCCGCACACGCCCCCCACGCACGTCCCCCGCGCAAGTTCCCTGCGCACGCCCTCGCTCACGCCCCCCGCACACGCCCCCCGCGCATGTCCCTCACACACGCCCCCCGCACACGCCCCCCGCACACGCCCCCCGCGCACGCCCCCCGCACACGCCCCCCGCACACGCCACCCGCACACGCCACCCGCACATGCCCCCCGCACATGCCCCTGCTAACACCACCCGTGCACGCCTGCTCGCACGCCCATGCCCCCGCACACGCCCCCGCGCACACATACCCCGCGCACGCTCCCCGCACACGCCCCCGCACACGCCCCCGCGCACCACCCCCCGCGCACGCCCCTGAGCACGCCCCCCGCACACGCCCCTGCTAACACCACCCGTGCACGCACGCCCACGCCGACGCGCAGGCTCCCGGCGGAGCGGTTGGTCGCGAGGAAGGCTCATCCCGCAGGAATTCACTTCTTCTGGAAGCGGACGGCGACGGAAGAGATTGTGTTACGGTCCTTCGTCAGAGCTTCAGTACTGCAAAACGGCCATGTGTTCGCGTTCCAGAAGACTCCTTCGCGTGCTGAATAGACACGCTTCTTCTCAAGAGGACATAAATGAATCACTGGTGTGTGTATGTTTAATGTACACCCAGCATTCAAAGGCGTAACGTTCAAATTATGTCCAAAAAAATACCGCACTTGCTTACTCATACGTTAATAGCCATTGTCATAATTACTGCGAACACAACTATTGGTCTGATGTTTTTGATGAAGTTTTCTTAGCTATGAAAAAATATTTGTCGTCACTAAATTACCAACAAGTTACTCAGCAATGTCGAGGAAGTGCATGTTCCAATGTCGAGGAATTGCATTAGGTTATAGAAAAACATCTTTGATGATAAAAAAGTTGAATGAGACAATGCTTCAGATCTTTCCGACAACAAGCCACTTTATGCATGGACAAATGTGCAAACACAACGCGTTCTTAAGAACCTTCCTTCTTTCTTCTCATCTTCTAATAAACTGTTTTTATCGTCTGTGATGCGGAGCGGAACGAGAAATGCGGACGAAAATGCTTCCAACACATGGTTCCACAATCCAGATCCAGGAATCGAATTACACATTGTACTGTGACCAGATCTTCTTGTTTGCGTTGTTAGATCCATGGCATACGCCCACTAAGAAATACGAATAAATAAAAAACGAGTTCATACATGGACACACAGATAAGGGGACATTCACCATTGGGTTTGTGAATAACACTGATACTAGTGGCGAATCCGAGGAGGGGGGCACGGGGGATCAAGGTCTCACTCGCAAAGGTCTAGACTCTAGAGTTATCGTTTGTTACCTTTCTTTATTTGGTAAAATTGATTTAAATATTTATTTATGTGAAGAGTTATGTAATTATTAAAAAAAATAATATTGTACAGTACCATATACACTAGAGTCCTGCGTGAGACTGTCACGGATATGGGAATGGATTTGGAATCTTCCATGGTTCAGTGCATTACGGGCATTTCGGGAAGCGCCGCGTGGCCGATGGAAACTTCCCCCACTTCTCTTCAAGCCAAGTCAGCTGACAGTCCCGCGCCCCGCCACCCACAACCCATCTCTCACCAGCATCGGACATGGAAAATACCACAAACGCAATCAGCCCTAACTCAGCTTCGACACCCCGCGCCCCGCCCCGCCTCGCACCTCGGTCGGGCGGTGGCCTCCGCGAGGAGCGGGTGGTGGGGAGAAATGCTGATTGGGGAGAAATGGGCGAGGTGGAAAATGGGCGCGCGGAGGTCTGTCTCTTGGGCGGGGGCCATCAACGAGAGCAGACGTGCGGGCGAGTCCTAGGCAGCAGCCATGGCTGTTCCTCACGTACAAGTTTTAGGGAAAAGCGTAATTACAGTCAATAGGTTAATGTAACATTCCTCACGTACAAGTCTTAGGGAAAAGCGTAATTACTGTCAATAGGTTAATGTAACGTTCAGAGAGAAATTGTGATGAAACAATAAACTAGCATAGAGGGAAGTTATCTGATCTCTCTCAATGACACGCCCTTCTGGCCGTTCCTTTCGGTAAGCACGACCCGTCCTCTTCACAGCCAACCGAGTCAGCCGCCGGGAGAGAAGCAAAGGTAAGTAGAGAAGAGAGTAGGAATAGCCCGAATGCGAAGGCGCAAAAGAGTTCCCGGTGAGATAAGATGAACGTGACAGGACCATTTTGCTCGAACATCGCGGAAGTTCGCAGAAAATCCGCAAGACATCAGGCGAGTAGGACTGAGTTTTGCTCGGCCTTCGAAGTCGAGCATCCGATGCTCGGTACGAGGGGAACGTCTCGGGCTACTCTTGCGTAGGAAGGCAACAGGTAGTGAGCCACAATGAGGCGATGTGTATATATGAGCTAAAATAAGGAGATGTGGGAATGGAAAAACGGGATAGTTTATGCCAATGAATGTTATGATTCAAATAATAATAATAATAATAATAATATAATAATTTAGAGGAATAATAATAATAATAATAATAATAATAATAGCCTCCTAGCACAATGCAATAGTTGGAATGGGAAAGTATGTAGCCAGTCATCAAGATGACCCTCTAATGAGGCAGGTCATGAAATCTGACCAAAGAATGGGAAACAGAGGCATTGTTAGTGTAGCAAAAAGCATTGCAAAGAAAACTATGCAAGACACGACAAATAACAAAGACACTGAACTTCTGGTACTACTAAACATGAAATGTGAGACACAAAAAATGTTAAAGAAGTCATGGAGGGACAAACCCCTCCATGAACAAAATCTAAAAAGAATGGACAAGGTACAGATCAATAAAGATAAATTATTTATGTGGCTTAAAAGGGGAAGAATGAAGCCAGAATCGAAAGCACTTTTAATAGCTGCTCAAGATCAGGCGTTGAGAACACGACATTATGATAAAGCGGTTCTCAAAATTTCCCAAGATGACAAATGTTGAATTTGCCAGGAGCAAGTAGAAACCATTGATGATATTGTCTCAGCTTGTCCAATTCTAGCAAAGACCGAATGCATACAAAGACACGACAGGGTGTGTAGTTACCTCCACTGGCAGATCTGTACCGCCCTCTAGTTCCAAACACATGCCTCAAGTGGTACGAACATTCACCAAAACCGGTGACATCGGTTGGATTGTGTACAATATTGAACGACCAACAAATTCAAACGGATCGCACGATAGCAGCAAACAAACCGGAATATTGTTTTCCGGGATTTTGAGAAAAAAATCGTGTCTACTTGTGGATGTTGCTGTGCCTTGCGATCAAAACGTCACTACCAAGGAGACAGAGACACGTCTTAAATACAAGAGTTTGGAAATTGAGATCAGCCGAATGTGGGGCGTAAAAGCACAGGTCGTCCCGATAGTTATTGGAGCTCTGAGATTTGTTCCGCAAAATTTGTGTAAGAACTTGGCTAAACTTCCAGGTCATTCAAAGGACTGGGAAGTGAAAGTAATTGCTTTATTTGGCACAGCTTACATTTTGCGCAAAGTATTGTAGAGGCACCGGCAGTCCCTAGATCTGCTCCTTATGTAACTGGTTGCAACCTGGAGTAGATTTTATACTCAACCGACTGATAACATCTGTAGTCGTGATATGGAGCAATAATAATAATAATAATAATAATAATAATAATAATAATAATAATAATAATAATAATATTCACGCCGTGTGTGGGATAGCCGACACGCGGGGTGAAATATCACTCCTAGCCCAGGCATCTTCTAAGTCAAATCACACGTATAAAGTTCAACAAAAAATACTCCATGTTGAACAAAAATACCTAATTGAAAATGACACAACAAGGTTAATGGTAGCTGAAAAGCTAAAAGAGAAAATCCAAGCATCGGCTCAACGAATAAGACGGTACAAACGTAGAGAAGATTTCCGTGTACAGAACCGGTTGTTTGAAACAGACGCGAAGATATTCTATCGCAGTCTGACTCAAAAACCGAATGGCAATGCTGCCCCTCCTTCAAAAGATGACGTCGAAACATTTTGGGCAGGAATCTGGGAAGAGAGCAGATCCTACAACAAAGACGCATCGTGGCTCCAATCTGAAGTTGATGCTGCCAATGAACTCGTGGAAACAGTGGAACATGTTCAAACGATTCTCGAAAGAGGACCTATGCCTAACAATTAAGAATATGGGAAACTGGAAATCCCTGGGGTTGATAAGATCCAGATTTATTGGATTAAGAAATTAACAGCATTACATTCTCATCTAGCAAAGGCTGTTAATAAACTTTTAGAAAACCCTAAGGAACTCCCCGAATGGCTCACTCGCGGCATCACGTATCTGCTACCCAAAGCGGGAGACAGCTCTTTGGCGAAGAACTACAGGCTAGTACATTACTGCCAGGCAATTACTTGGCAGGCAAACTTTTAACTGCAGCCATAGCTGACAAAATGTATAGACACCTACGGAAGAACCACCTCTTGCCAGTTGAACGGAAAGGATGTCGTAAAGGTTCCTATGGCTGTAAGGAAATCTTGCTTCTGAATAAAATAATTTTGAATGATGTAAAGAAACGAAAACGTAATTTGAGCATGGCTTGGATTGACTACCAGAAGGCCTTTGAGTGTACCACACGATTGGATTTTGAAGACCCTGGAGATCTATCAATTTCATCCTAGACTTTTTCAGTTTTGCAAGGCTAGTATGAAGTCGTGGAGCACCAGGTTATTAATCCACAGCGGAAAGGGAGTAGTAGAAACCAGAAGTATTCAGATTAACAGGGGAATTTTTCAAGGAGATTCATTATCCCCTCTGCTGTTTTGCCCCACTAGTTTGATCCCACTATCGAGATAGCTGTCGCACACTGACTTTGGCTACAAGCTTCATGGTGATGAATGGCCTGTATCTCATTTATTTTACGTGGATGATCTGAAAGTGTTTGCTAAGAATGAAGAGATTCTCTCCCAAATACTGTCATCAATAATTTTAGCAATGACATCTGCATGAAGTTTGGTCTTGACAAGTGTGCAAAAGTCAACTTAAAAAGAGGCAAAATGACCACGTCAGAGAACATTAAAGTTGATAGACACATTCAAGATCTTGAGCCAGGTAAAACTTACAAATATCTGGGCATTGAAGAATGTGAGACCATCTCGAACGACACAATGAAAGAGAGAATTCGCAGGGAGTATTATAGAAGAGTGAGACTTGTCCTGCAGTCCGCTCTGAACTCAAGGAATAAAATATCAGCAATAGATAGTTTGGCGGTGCCTGTAGCCGAATATAGTTTCGGACTAGTGGACTGGACTGAGCACGAGATACGCATCATGTATCGAAACCAGAAAACTGCTTACAATGCATTATGTTGCCTACCCCCGAGCTGATGTACCGTTCTGGAAACAAAAATTGTTCGCGGCCGTCTGCGGCTAAGTTCAGCTTGTGCACGACTTGGGCAGCCCTTGTCATGACGAAACGTCGAGGGCAGAGCCTTATAAACCTACGCAGCCAATCTCAACACAGGGGGGAGTGCCCTAACAATATTACGTCGTAGAAAATGGCAGGCGTCGCTAGTTCCGATGTGGAAATATTTTCAAATGAAAATACAAAGAATTGAACACTTATGAACATGAAGGTAAGTTTATTCAAATATATATGAACACATACACTTAACCACTATTAACACAATTCTTTTTGAAGAAATTACGTTGATGTGAGTTAAAATAATACTAATTTTAAACAAATTACTTTCTTACGCGCATTCTAATTCCAATATTGTTGTTCGTACACAATCAATGAACAATATCAAATGTCCAAATTTTTTCCATTAAAAATCCTTATAATTGCACATTTTCAAGTATTCATATGTTTCTAAAATTCGCAAAAATTGCAAAATACTGTCTTTCTACATTCGATAGAAGATTTATAGGGAACCATTTCAATAAAAGACCATATAATTCAAAGACCAAGTGTATATTTTATTATTAAAGCACCAATTAAACTAGGTATTAAGCAATCAATTTGCATCTCTGGTCAAAACTGTTATTTTGCGATATTGAACTCAGGGACAATTTAGACACACTCTTCCGCAGGAATAACGCATATTTCGAAATTGTTTATAAAATTGTTAAATGTTGCAAAATTTTTAATTCGCAGTTTTCAGTTCTGGGCCATCAGGAAATTCTTCCCACTTTAGAATTGCAAAAATTGGAAATTGTTTATAAATTTGCAAAATTTGCAATACTTCTTTACTCTCTCATCTTAATTGCCTTTAAACAAGTTGCGAAATTCCGCAATCCGATCGGCGCTATCACCTTTTATTTTCGAGATACGCAATTGTTTATAGGAAATTACCATGTGATGATTACCGTCATTTGTTTTACAGATAATCCGGTCGCTTTTTACTTTCCCGTATACGTACGTATACACGGAGTGATATACGTAGTATAGGGAAAGTCTAATGCTGCGCGAAACTAGTGGTACTACAGAATGGCACAGACTTTCCCGTATTAGTTTTCTATTTCCTTGGGTCTTCGCTAGCTATTCGGAATTGCTACAAACTCTTTCTTGCCAGCTGTCATCTATCACCGCCAAAAGTACATTTTTTTTGTCATTTTCTTAAGTTTTCGGTTTCCTATTGGTAGAACGGAAATATTAATTTTAGAATATTAAAAAAACACAAAAACCTGGCCGTAAATGGCAATTTTCTTTCAAAAATCATGGGCCCTTCAAGAGAAAATGGCGTTTTAGCGCAACTAAAAGTGCGAAATTTGAAGCTCATTTTCACCGAAAATTTTTGAGTTTTCAAAATACTTTATTTGAAGTTATTTTAAGCACTTACACTCACAAATATAATAATCTTTACAAATTGCTGGTAATGTGCATATTAAAGATGTGAGAGATCTTTCAAAAAAATTACAATTACGTAATTTTTAAAAAAACAAAAAAATAACTCAAAATAAATTTTACGCTATACTAAAGAGCGTAATTAGCACTATCCGTTACAAAAGTTTCAAGAAAAAAATTGCAGCCATATTCGAGTAAATGGCGTTTGAGCATTTCTGAAAATGCCGAAATTTGAGCTACTTTTCACAGAAAACGGTAGTGTTTTCGAGAAACTTTACTTGACATTATTTAAAGCATAAATACTCGTTAATATAATAATGTGAAAAAATTGTTGATAATGCAAATATTAACGACGTGAGAGACAAGTAAAAAAAATGTACTTTTTGTAATTTTTGAGAAAAACAACCGATAGACCAATATGACTTTTATGTCATTGATAGAGTACATTTACCACTATCCCTACCAAAAGTTTAAAGAAAAAATTTGGAGACGTTTTTGAGAAAATCTTGTTTTTGTAATTTTTTAAAATTGCACATATTGCACGCAATATTGCACGAAAACTACTAAAATTTTGAAAAACATTTACCTGACCTTTATTAAAGAACTCAATATGCAGAACAAATTTTATTTGAAGAAAAATCTCTATCTTCAATATTGTAGTTGGAGAAAGACGCCGAAAAAAATTCAAACTTTCACAGTTTTCGAAAATGCAGAGCTGAACGTGAAAATCGGACCTATGCCATGTTAAAAAGTGTATTTTCCTCTATTCATACAAGAAATTTAAAGAAAAAATTTGAAGCCGTTTTTGAGAAAATGTTGAAAATCCCCGGGGGGCTTCATATAAAGTACCCCAAATTTTGAAGAATATTTTTCAAAATCTCAAAGCTATAACTAGAATCAGATCGACCGTGGAATATCCATTTTGGAAGAAATCGTATGTATGGTTTAGGCACTAGCAGTGTTCACAGACGGACGGACAGACGGACGGACGGATTTTTAGTAGTGCTAAAACGCCATTTTCTCTTAAACGGCACATAATTTTTAAAAGAAAATTGTCATTTACGGCTAGGTTTTGTGTTGTTTAATATTCTAAAATTAATATTTTCGTTCTACCATAGGAACCGAAAACTTAAGAAATGACAAAAAAATGTACTTTTGGCGGTGATAGATGGTAGCTGGCAAGAAGAGTATGTGGCAATTCCGAATAGCTAGCGAGGGCCCAAGAAAATAGAAAACTAATACGGGAAAGTCTGTGCCATTCTATAGCACCACTAGTTGCAGTCACATATTTGGTTCAGATCGGTTTTGCTTTCCGCCGATTATATTATATTAACGATTTCTGACTTACGCCAAACTGTGGAAATTTTTTCTAAGGAACTATTGCTGTTTTCTAATTTTGAAAATTTCCTTTATATTCTTAATATATCGTTTGAAACTTGGAGTTTCATTATATTCATTCGTCTGTATTACAAATACATTTTGATTTCAAATTTCAAAACGCAGACGCCCAACTGTTGTTCTGAAAAAACGTGTAGGTTTCTTTACTATGTGCTTGGATATCTTCTACTTACTTATGCCAAGTGGCTGCCAATAGTTAACTGTCTAGCGAGGAAATTGAGGTATAAACAAATTATTTCATTATTAATAGAATTATGATATAAAAAAAATGATTTTTAAAATTGCAGTTCGACGGAACGGTGGCACGGAAGAATTTTAATATTTATTCCACGAGGCAAATGTTGTGCAGCAGAGATATTATTCGTAATATTTTAAATTTTGGTGAAAATATATCACATTTTATTTTTAAATGGAACTGCGTAGGTTTTTACCTGAAATGAATAGATGTAATAATCGTACGTATGATTTTGGGTGGCTAGTAGTGTTCACAGACTAGACGGACGTTTTGCTTTCAATAGGTTTTTCGGTATCAAGGTCTTGCAAAAACAGGGATTCTGGCTACAGCCATGTGTTAGAGGATTTTTTTCTCTTAATTCAGCAACTGAATTTATTCACTTTTTCGTTATCTCCGGCCCGACAACGAATTTTTTCTGGTGAAAATTGCCATTATTTCGCGCAGCATTACATAACTTTCCCTATACTGCGTATATTACTCCGTATATACGTACATATATGGGAAATAAAAATCAACCAACTGAGCAGTGAGGGCGAAGATATAGCGTTGTGATGGATATCGTCCCACTTTGGCATTGCAGAAAAACTAATTGGAAGACAGAAAATGTAAAGAAGCAGCAGGAAGTGAAGTTAGAAGTGAAATACAGTAAGCTATCAAGAATATCTCAAGAGAGACAAGAACAAAGTGGCTGATCTTGACAGTAAAGAATGGAACAATTTACAGGGTTGCTAATTAAGATCAGTTAGAAAATTTGAAGATGATAATCCAATGGTCAGTTTCTCCAGAAACGATCAGGTTGTTCTAACAAGATGCACAATATGACACACAAATTTTCTCACGGCTACTTATTGAACAGGACTGATGCTGATAACTGCAATGTAACCAAGATTCTTCTTTCAGCAGAACATTTGTTTGCATGCCCTAAATATGAAAGTTCAAGAAACAAGTACAAATTAATTTCTCCTAAATAACTCAACAACAAAGAACAGTGCATTAAATTAATTTGCTTTATAATGGAAACTGAAGTGTGTAACAAATGTTTATCATATATGTATAATTCTGAGTTACTGTGTTATTTTGTGCTGACTGTGAAATTAGAAATGCAGTCGCTAATAACTCTATGTAGTTGATGCGACTTTAAATAAATCAAGTCATATCAAATCTATATTTATTCATACATTTCCTTAACGTCTGTTCTTTGGACCCCGTACGTCCAATATACGTATGATCACTTCGTTATGGCAGGCCTGACATAATTATCTTCAATGCAAAATAGCGTGAAGCCACACCTTATTTAAAGCACATGTACTCATAAATATAATAATGGGAACAAATCACCGCTAGTGTAAATATTAACGACGTTAGAGAAGAGTCACAAAAACTACATTTTTGCAATTTTTGAAAAAACAAACCATTGGGGCAGTGTAACGTTTATGTCAGTCATTATGTCACCAACGGTTTAAAGAAAACGTTTGGTGCCGTTTTTGAGAAATCTTGTTTCCGTAATTTTTACATAATTGCACATATTGCACGCAATATTGTGCGAAAACTACTAAAATTTCCAAAAAAAAGTATATACATGATTTTAATGAAAGAACCAACAATGGAGAACAAATTTTATTTGAAGCGCAAATCTCTACCTTTAACTTTGTAGTTGTAGGAATTAACCGAAAGAAATTCAAACATTTACAAAATTTACAAAAATTCAGAGTTAACGTGGAAAATGGGACTAATGCTACCTTTATGAGTGTACTAGCGGAACCCGGAAGAGTATTTCTCTCTCTGCCCCTGTCCCTCTCTGTCCCTGTCTCTCTCTGTCCCTGTCTCTCTCTGTCCCTGTCTCTCTCTGTCCCTGTCTTCTCTCTGCCCCTGTCTCTCTCTGTCCCTGTCTCTCTCTGTCCCTGTCTCTCTCTGCCCTGTCTCTCTCTGTCCCTGTTCTCTCTCTGTCCCTGTCTCTCTCTGTCCCTGTCTCTCTCTGTCCCTGTCTCTCTCTGTCCCTGTCTCTCTCTGTCCCTGTCTCTCTCTGCCCCCTGTCTCTCTCTGCCCCTGTCTCTCTCTGCCCCTGTCTCTCTCTGTCCCTGTCTCTCTCTGTCCCTGTCTCTCTCTGTCCCCTGTCTCTCTGTCCCTGTCTCTCTCTGCCCCTGTCTCTCTCTGTCCCTGTCTCTCTCTGCCCCTGTCTCTCTCTGCCCCTGTCTCTCTCTGCCCCTGTCTCTCTCTGTCCCTGTCTCTCTCTGTCCCTGTCTCTCTCTGTCCCTGTCTCTCTCTGTCCCTGTCTCTCTGCCCCTGTCTCCCTCTGTCCCTGTCTCTCTCCGTCCCTGTCTCTCTCTGCCCCTCTCTCTCTGTCCCTGTCTCTCTCTGCCCCTGTCTCTCTCTGCCCCTGTCTCTCTCTGTCCCTGTCTCTCTCTGTCCCTGTCTCTCTCGTCCTGTCTCTCTCTGTCCCTGTCTCTCTCTGTCCCTGTCTCTCTCTGTCCCTGTCTCTCTCTGCCCCTGTCTCTCTCTGTCCCTGTCTCTCTCTGTCCCTGTCTCTCTCTGTCCCTGTCTCTCTCTGTCCCCTGTCTCTCTCTGCCCTGTCTCTCTCTGTCCCTGTCTCTCTCTGTCCCTGTCTCTCTCTGCCCCGTCTCTCTCTGTCCCTGTCTCTCTCTGTCCCTGTCTCTCTCTGTCCCTGTCTCTCTCTGTCCCTGTCTCTCTCTGTCCCTGTCTCTCTCTGTCCCCTGTCTCTCTCTGTCCCTGTCTCTCTCCTGTCCCTGTCTCTCTCTGCCCCTGTCTCTCTCTGTCCCTGTCTCTCTCTGCCCCTGTCTCTCTCTGCCCCTGTCTCTCTCTGTCCCTGTCTCTCTCTGTCCCTGTCTCTCTCTGTCCCTGTCTCTCTCTGCCCCTGTCTCTCTCTGTCCCTGTCTCTCTGTCCCTGTCTCTCTCTGCCCCTGTCTCTCTCTGTCCCTGTCTCTCTCTGTCCCTGTCTCTCTCTGTCCCTGTCTCTCTCTGTCCCTGTCTCTCTCTGCCCCTGTCTCTCTCTGTCCCTGTCTCTCTCTGCCCCTGTCTCTCTCTGTCCCCTGTCTCTCTCTGTCCCTGTCTCTCTCTGCCCCTGTCTCTCTCTGCCCCTGTCTCTCTCTGTCCCTGTCTCTCTCTGCCCCTGTCTCTCTCTGCCCTGTCTCTCTCTGTCCCTGTCTCTCTCTGCCCTGTCTCTCTCTGCCCCTGTCTCTCTCTGTCCCTGTCTCTCTCTGTCCCTGTCTCTCTCTGTCCCCTGTCTCTCTCTGCCCCTGTCTCTCTCTGTCCCTGTCTCTCTCTGTCCCTGTCTCTCTCTGTCCCCTGTCTCTCTCTGCCCCTGTCTCTCTCTGTCCCTGTCTCTCTCTGCCCCTGTCTCTCTCTGTCCCTGTCTCTCTCTGCCCCTGTCTCTCTCTGTCCCTGTCTCTCTCTGCCCTGTCTCTCTCTGTCCCTGTCTCTCTCTGTCCCTGTCTCTCTCTGCCCCTGTCTCTCTCTGTCCCTGTCTCTCTCTGCCCCTGTCCTCTCTCTGCCCCTGTCTCTCTCTGTCCCTGTCTCTCTCTGTCCCTGTCTCTCTCTGCCCCTGTCTCTCTCTGTCCCTGTCTCTCTCTGCCCTGTCTCTCTCTGCCCCTGTCTCTCTCTGTCCCTGTCTCTCTCTGTCCCTGTCTCTCTCTGTCCCTGTCTCTCTCTGTCCCCTGTCTCTCTCTGTCCCTGTCTCTCTCTGTCCCTGTCTCTCTCTGTCCCTGTCTCTCTCTGTCCCTGTCTCTCTCTGTCCCTGTCTCTCTCTGCCCCTGTCTCTCTCTGTCCCTGTCTCTCTCTGTCCCTGTCTCTCTCTGTCCCTGTCTCTCTCTGTCCCTGTCTCTCTCTGTCCTGTCTCTCTCTGCCCCTGTCTCTCTCTGCCCTGTCTCTCTCTGTCCCTGTCTCTCTCTGTCCCCTGTCTCTCTCTGCCCTGTCTCTCTCTGTCCCTGTCTCTCTCTGCCCCTGTCTCTCTCTGCCCCTGTCTCTCTCTGTCCCTGTCTCTCTCTGTCCCTGTCACTCTGTCCCTGTCTCTCTCTGTCCCTGTCTCTCTCTGTCCCCTGTCTCTCTCTGTCCCTGTCTCTCTCTGTCCCTGTCTCTCTCTGTCCCCTGTCTCTCTCTGTCCCTGTCTCTCTCTGTCCCTGTCTCTCTCTGTCCCTGTCTCTCTCTCTGCCCCTGTCTCTCTCTGTCCCTGTCTCTCTCTGTCCCTGTCTCTCTCTGTCCCTGTCTCTCTCTGTCCCTGTCTCTCTCTGCCCCTGTCTCTCTCTGTCCCTGTCTCTCTCTGCCCCTGTCTCTCTCTGCCCCTGTCTCTCTCTGCCCCTGTCTCTCTCTGTCCCTGTCTCTCTCTGTCCCTGTCTCTCTCTGTCCCTGTCTCTCTCTGTCCCTGTCTCTCTGCCCCTGTCTCTCTCTGTCCCTGTCTCTCTCTGTCCCTGTCTCTCTCTGCCCCTGTCTCTCTCTGTCCCTGTCTCTCTCTGTCCCCTGTCTCTCTCTGCCCCTGTCTCTCTCCGTCCCTGTCTCTCTCCGTCCCTGTCTCTCTCTGTCCCTGTCTCTCTCTGTCCCTGTCTCTCTCTGTCCCTGTCTCTCTCTGCCCCTGTCTCTCTCTGTCCCTGTCTCTCTCTGTCCCTGTCTCTCTCTGTCCCCTGTCTCTCTCTGTCCCTGTCTCTCTCTGTCCCTGTCTCTCTCTGCCCCTGTCTCTCTCTGTCCCTGTCTCTCTCTGCCCCTGTCTCTCTCTGTCCCTGTCTCTCTCTGCCCCTGTCTCTCTCTGCCCCTGTCTCTCTCTGTCCCTGTCTCTCTCTGCCCCTGTCTCTCTCTGCCCCTGTCTCTCTCTGTCCCTGTCTCTCTCTGTCCCTGTCTCTCTCTGCCCCTGTCTCTCTCTGTCCCTGTCTCTCTCTGTCCCTGTCTCTCTCTGTCCCTGTCTCTCTCTGCCCCTGTCTCTCTCTGTCCCTGTCTCTCTCTGTCCCTGTCTCTCTCTGTCCCTGTCTCTCTCTGTCCCTGTCTCTCTCTGCCCCTGTCTCTCTCTGTCCCCTGTCTCTCTCTGTCCCTGTCTCTCTCTGTCCCTGTCTCTCTCTGCCCCTGTCTCTCTCTGTCCCTGTCTCTCTCTGTCCCTGTCTCTCTCTGTCCCTGTCTCTCTCTGTCCCTGTCTCTCTCTGTCCCTGTCTCTCTCTGTCCCTGTCTCTCTCTGTCCCTGTCTCTCTCTGTCCCTGTCTCTCTCTGTCCCTGTCTCTCTCTGTCCCTGTCTCTCTCTGTCCCTGTCTCTCTCTGTCCCTGTCTCTCTCTGTCCCTGTCTCTCTCTGTCCCTGTCTCTCTCTGTCCCTGTCTCTCTCTGTCCCTGTCTCTCTCTGTCCCTGTCTCTCTCTGTCCCTGTCTCTCTCTGTCCCTGTCTCTCTCTGTCCCTGGTCTCTCTCTGTCCCTGTCTCTCTCTGTCCCTGTCTCTCTCTGTCCCCTGTCTCTCTCTGTCCCTGTCTCTCTCTTCCCTGTCTCTCTGTCCCCTGTCTCTCTCTGTCCCTGTCTCTCTCTGCCCTGTCTCTCTCTGTCCCTGTCTCTCTCTGTCCCTGTCTCTCTCTGTCCCTGTCTCTCTGTCCCTGTCTCTCTCTGTCCCTGTCTCTCTCTGTCCCTGTCTCTCTCTGTCCCTGTCTCTCTCTGTCCCTGTCTCTCTCTGCCCCTGTCTCTCTCTGTCCCTGTCTCTCTCTGTCCCTGTCTCTCTCTGTCCCTGTCTCTCTGTCCCTGTCTCTCTCTGTCCCTGTCTCTCTCTGTCCCCTGTCTCTCTGTCCCTGTCTCTCTCTGTCCCTGTCTCTCTCTGTCCCTGTCTCTCTCTGTCCCTGTCTCTCTCTGCCCCTGTCTCTCTCTGTCCCTGTCTCTCTCTGTCCCTGTCTCTCTCTGTCCCTGTCTCTCTCTGTCCCTGTCTCTCTCTGTCCCTGTCTCTCTCTGTCCCCTGTCTCTCTCTGTCCCTGTCTCTCTCTGTCCCCTGTCTCTCTCTGTCCCTGTCTCTCTCTGTCCCTGTCTCTCTCTGCCCCTGTCTCTCTCTGTCCCTGTCTCTCTCTGTCCCTGTCTCTCTCTGTCCCTGTCTCTCTCTGTCCCTGTCCCTGTCTCTCTGTCCCTGTCTCTCTCTGTCCCTGTCTCTCTCTGTCCCTGTCTCTCTCTGTCCCTGTCTCTCTCTGTCCCTGTCTCTCTCTGTCCCTGTCTCTCTCTGTCCCTGTCTCTCTCTGTCCCTGTCTCTCTCTGTCCCTGTCTCTCTCTGTCCCTGTCTCTCTCTGTCCCTGTCTCTCTCTGTCACTGTCTCTCTCTGCCCCTGTCTCTCTCTGTCCCTGTCTCTCTCTGTCCCTGTCTCTCTCTGTCCCTGTCTCTCTCTGCCCCTGTCTCTCTCTGTCCCTGTCTCTCTCTGTCCCTGTCTCTCTCTGTCCCTGTCTCTCTCTGTCCCTGTCTCTCTCTGTCCCTGTCTCTCTCTGTCCCTGTCTCTCTCTGCCCCTGTCTCTCTCTGTCCCTGTCTCTCTCTGTCCCTGTCTCTCTCTGTCCCTGTCTCTCTCTGCCCCCTGTCTCTCTCTGCCCCTGTCTCTCTCTGTCCCTGTCTCTCTCTGTCCCTGTCTCTCTCTGTCCCTGTCTCTCTGTCCCTGTCTCTCTCTGCCCCTGTCTCTCTCTGTCCCTGTCTCTCTCTGTCCCTGTCTCTCTCTGTCCCTGTCTCTCTCTGCCCCTGTCTCTCTCTGTCCCTGTCTCTCTCTGTCCCTGTCTCTCTCTGTCCCTGTCTCTCTCTGCCCCTGTCTCTCTCTGTCCCTGTCTCTCTTGTCCCTGTCTCTCTCTGTCCCTGTCTCTCTCTGTCCCCTGTCTCTCTCTGTCCCTGTCTCTCTCTGTCCCTGTCTCTCTCTGCCCCTGTCTCTCTCTGTCCCTGTCTCTCTCTGTCCCTGTCTCTCTCTGTCCCTGTCTCTCTCTGTCCCTGTCTCTCTCTGTCCCTGTCTCTCTGTCCCTGTCTCTCTCTGTCCCCTGTCTCTCTCTGTCCCTGTCTCTCTCTGTCCCTGTCTCTCTCTGTCCCTGTCTCTCTCTGTCCCTGTCTCTCTCTGTCCCTGTCTCTCTCTGTCCCTGTCTCTCTCTGTCCCTGTCTCTCTCTGCCCTGTCTCTCTCTGCCCCTGTCTCTCTCTGTCCCTGTCTCTCTCTGTCCCTGTCTCTCTCTGTCCCTGTCTCTCTCTGTCCCTGTCTCTCTCTGTCCCTGTCTCCCTGTCTCTCTGTCCCTGTCTCTCTCTGTCCCTGTCTCTCTCTGTCCCTGTCTCTCTCTGTCCCTGTCTCTCTCTGTCCCTGTCTCTCTCTGTCCCTGTCTCTCTCTGTCCCTGTCTCTCTCTGTCCCTGTCTCTCTCTGTCCCTGTCTCTCTCTGTCCCTGTCTCTCTCTGTCCCTGTCTCTCTCTGCCCCTGTCTCTCTCTGCCCCTGTCTCTCTCTGTCCCTGTCTCTCTCTGTCCCTGTCTCTCTCTGTCCCTGTCTCTCTCTGTCCCTGTCTCTCTCTGTCCCTGTCTCTCTCTGTCCCTGTCTCTCTCTGCCCCTGTCTCTCTCTGTCCCTGTCTCTCTCTGTCCCTGTCTCTCTGTCCCTGTCTCTCTGTCCCTGTCTCTCTCTGCCCCTGTCTCTCTCTGCCCCTGTCTCTCTCTGTCCCTGTCTCTCTCTGTCCCTGTCTCTCTCTGTCCCTGTCTCTCTCTGCCCCTGTCTCTCTCTGTCCCTGTCTCTCTGCCCCTGTCTCTCTCTGTCCCCTGTCTCTCTCTGTCCCTGTCTCTCTCTGTCCCTGTCTCTCTCTGTCCCTGTCTCTCTCTGTCCCTGTCTCTCTCTGTCCCTGTCTCTCTCTGTCCCTGTCTCTCTCTGTCCCTGTCTCTCTCTGTCCCTGTCTCTCTCTGTCCCTGTCTCTCTGTCCCTGTCTCTCTCTGCCCCTGTCTCTCTCTGTCCCTGTCTCTCTCTGTCCCTGTCTCTCTCTGTCCCTGTCTCTCTGTCCCTGTCTCTTCTGCCCCTGTCTCTCTCTGTCCCTGTCTCTCTCTGTCCCTGTCTCTCTCTGTCCCTGTCTCTCTCTGCCCCTGTCTCTCTCTGTCCCTGTCTCTCTCTGTCCCTGTCTCTCTCTGTCCCTGTCTCTCTGTCCCTGTCTCTCTCTGCCCCTGTCTCTCTGTCCCTGTCTCTCTCTGTCCCTGTCTCTCTCTGCCCCTGTCTCTCTCTGCCCCTGTCTCTCTCTGTCCCTGTCTCTCTCTGTCCCTGTCTCTCTCTGTCCCTGTCTCTCTCTGTCCCTGTCTCTCTCTGCCCCTGTCTCTCTCTGTCCCTGTCTCTCTGTCCCTGTCTCTCTCTGCCCCTGTCTCTCTCTGTCCCTGTCTCTCTCTGTCCCTGTCTCTCTCTGCCCCTGTCTCTCTCTGTCCCTGTCTCTCTCTGCCCCTGTCTCTCTCTGCCCCTGTCTCTCTCTGTCCCTGTCTCTCTCTGTCCCTGTCTCTCTGTCCCTGTCTCCTCTCTGCTCCCTGTCTCTCTCTGCCCCTGTCTCTCTCTGTCCCTGTCTCTCTCTGTCCCTGTCTCTCTCTGTCCCTGTCTCTCTCTGTCCCTGTCTCTCTCTGCCCCTGTCTCTCTCTGTCCCTGTCTCTCTCTGTCCCTGTCTCTCTCTGCCCCTGTCTCTCTCTGTCCCTGTCTCTCTCTGTCCCTGTCTCTCTCTGCCCCTGTCTCTCTCTGTCCCTGTCTCTCTCTGTCCCTGTCTCTCTCTGCCCCTGTCTCTCTCTGTCCCTGTCTCTCTCTGCCCTGTCTCTCTCTGTCCCTGTCTCTCTCTGTCCCTGTCTCTCTCTGTCCCTGTCTCTCTCTGTCCCTGTCTCTCTCTGTCGCTGTCTCTCTCTGCCCCTGTCTCTCTCTGTCCCTGTCTCTCTCTGTCCCTGTCTCTCTCTGTCCCTGTCTCTCTCTGTCCCTGTCTCTCTCTGTCCCTGTCTCTCTCTGTCCCCTGTCTCTCTCTGCCCCTGTCTCTCTCTGTCCCTGTCTCTCTCTGTCCCTGTCTCTCTCTGTCCCTGTCTCTCTCTGTCCCTGTCTCTCCCCGCATTTGAGGCTTCATGTAGAGTGCCCACAAAAATCGAAATTTCCGTTTCAAACTCCTTGGGCCTCGAGTTCGATCAGTTCGTAAGGGGAATACCAATTTTGGAGAAAATTGTCTGAATGATTTAAGCACAATCATTGACCATAGACGGACAGACAGAAATGGATGAAGAGACAGATAGACCGACAGGCATTTTGACATATATTTATTTTTATCGTAAAGGAACCATAAAACGAGGATTCTGATTACAAAACCTCTCAGAGGAAATAATTTACCATATGAACAGGAGTTTTCCTGCGGAAAAGTTTCCGTGATTTCCGTCGCAGTTTCACAAAACTTCCTGTTTACGTTTTACAATACCTAGAGACCGAAAAGATAAGTCAGAACGCTCAGAGATGAGCTTTTTATTAAGATTAGAACTACAAATTCCGAAAATCCTCTCATGCTCCAAAGCTGATATAAAATATTTGACTATTTAATATTGACAGAACTCCTCAGTCCAAAAAACATAAAACGCAGAGTCGATGGAGAGGTCTCGGAAAAACACGTCATGTTTGCTCATTCAATACGAGTAATATGCGGATATGACCTTCGTCCTTCAGAGGTCAGGAACGCTGCGCAGGTCGTAAAATCTCCGGGCAGCCAAGACTTCAATGCAC
>JAHLJT010009436.1:250557739-250596291 GCA_031308135.1 Acheta domesticus | reverse complement strand
AAAATAAACAAACAAAACGTGATAGAAAACCAACCAGAAATGATCAAACATTAATTTTCGAGTAAATACGAATGAAGGGTCGTAGTTGCCTTGGTGGTAACGGGTTCATGAACTGTCAGAATAAACGAATGGGTGAAACCCAGTGGTTCAGAATAAAGGATGAAAGACATATAATTCTTACTAAGATATGACTTTCTTGAAATGTTTTTAATCTTTGATGTAGTTAGTGATATATCTAAGTTGTCTACGTATTATATAGGTGTTTGTCGGTGCTACGATTCTCTCACAGAATGATCCCTTATCAGAATTATGCACACATATATGTGAATGGGATGATACCAGGTACCCACACGTCACGGCGATCGTCAGGAAACTGAAAAGAACACTTCCATGGAGATTAAAGGATTCTTAGTCAACTCACGTCCACGTGCATAACCTTGAAAGTTTTACTCTCAGGTAATCTTGTCAACTCTCTTTAAAAAAACGAGGCGACACACTTACGCAAGGCCTCACGGATATGTTAACATGAACGAATGGTCCAAAGTTGATTCACAAGTTTTTATTATGTATCAAGACCCTGGATTACTCGCAGCTGCACTTGCAATACAGTGGATAGGGGTGAGGGCAGTAATTCGTAGTAAGGAATCTGGGGCGACTTACTCTCATTCAAATGAGACCTCGGGACATAACATGCAATGCCACAATACGTAAGTTTTGAGAAAAGGAAGTAAAGGTTTAGCCATTGCATTCTACATGTATGGATAAAGAACATTATTTATGAATTTTGCCATCTTGAGGAGAATCTTTAAATTGAAAACCTAACATTTAGACACATCTTTGGGCGTCGAAATACACTAATATATCAGTTTCATCGGAAATGTGGCATAGCATGTTATTGCCCGAAGATTTTCAATTGCTTTTTAAGGAGTTAGTCTCAGAGAACTAGAGTAAATCTCACAAATTGAAAAGGGATTTTACCAAAAACAGACAAATAGAAACGCTCTAATTTTTAAGTAATTTGGTATGATTTGACGGTAAGTATGAAGTTTGTTATAATGAAATATATCAAATAAGTAATATTAAAAAGAAACTAGTGGTGTTAAAGAATGGCACAGATTTTCCCGTATTAATTTTCTATTTCTTATGGTTTCGGTTAGCTATTCGGAATGCCACATACTCTTGCCAGCTGCCATCTATCACCGCCAAAAGTACATTTTTTTGACATTTTCTTAATTTTTCGGTTTCCTAATGGTAGAACGGAAATATTAATTTTAGAATATTAAAGAACACAAAAACCTAGCCCTAAATGGCAATTTTCTTTTAAAAATTGGAGCCGTTTTAAAGAAAATGGCGTTTAAGCGCTACTAAAAATGCGAAATTTGAAGCTCATTTTCACAGAAAATTTTTGAGTTTTCAAAATACTTTATTTGAAGTTATTTGAAGCACTTACACTCACAAATATAAAATGCTTACAAATTGCTGGTAATGTGCATATTAAAGATGTGAGAGATCTTTCAAAAAAATTACATTTATGTAATTTTTGAAAAAACAAAAAAATACACCAAAATAAACTTTACGTCATATTAAAGAGTGTAATTAGCACTATCCGTTCAAAAGTTTGAAGAAAAAATTTGCAGCCATTTATGAGAAAATGGCGTTTGAGCGTTTCTGAAAATGCGGAATTTTGAGCTACTTTTCACAGAAAACGGTTGTGTTTTCGAGAAACTTTACTTGACATTATTTAAAGCACATGTACTCGTAAATATAATAATGTAAACAAATCGCCGCTAATGTAAATATTAACGACGTGAGAGACAAGTAAAAAATTACATTTTTGTAATTTTTGAAAAAACAAAAGAATAGAGCAATATGGCTGTTTATGTCATCTCATAGAGTACATTTACCACTATCCCTACCAAAAGTTTAAAGAAAAAATTTGGAGCCGTTTTTGAGAAAATCTTGTTTTTGTAATTTTTTAAAATTGCACATATTGCACGCAATATTGCGCGAAAACTACTAAAATTTTCAAAAAATTGTACATGACCTTTATGAAAGAACTCAATATGGAGAACAAATTTTATTTGAAGGAAAAATCTCTATCTTCAATTTTGTAGTTGGAGGAAGACGCCGAAAAAATTCAAACTTTTTCAATTTTCGAAAATTCAGAGTTAACCGTGAAAATCGGACCTATGCCATCTTAATAAGTGTATTTTACTCTATTCTTACAAGAAATTTAAAGAAAAAATTGGAGCCGTTTTTGAGAAAATTTGAAAATGTCCGGGGGTGCTTCATGTAAAGTACCCCCAAATTTTAAGAATCTTTTTCAAAATCTCAAAGCTTCGACTCGAGCAGATCGACAGGGGTTTCCTCAATTTCATTAAAATCGTACGTATGGTTTAGGCGCTAGTGGTGTTCACAGGCGGACGGACAGACGGACGTTTTGCTTTCAATTGATTTTTCAGTATCAAGGACCTATTAAACAGGGATTCTGGCTACACCACGTGTTAGGAGATTTTTTTTCTTAATTTAGCAACTGGATTTATCCACTTTTTCGTTATCAGGGCCCGGCAATGAATATTTTTCTGACGAAAATCTACCGTTTTTTCGTGCAGCATTACATAACTTTCCCTATACTACGTATATTACTCCGTATATACGTACGTATACGGAAAAGTAAAGAGACTGATAGACGTAAGAACAGTACGAACATAAATAATTAATATTAATTAATCGATTTGGTAAAACCGATCAACTTACTAATTATTCAATAATGATTTTTTTTCTGACTGAGCTGTTTTCAGTTACCTGGGTTGATAAGATTCTATGTATTTTTTAAGATACATTGTTTTCAAACATATTTAACTATTACCTGAAGTGCCCTGCGCTTATTAACCACAATCCTCTATTAGAAAAAATAATTTTATGTGTAGTGAACACCCGCTCTATTCTACCCTGATGCGCCCTGGACTGCTGCGTCCCTTTCGAATTTGATTGATCGACTTACCGTTTCCGGGCGCACGAACCGCAAAGGTTATTAGTCACACGAGAGAGCGGTGCATGTTTTGCCGCGGGAGGTCGCGATGAGTGGCGCGATCCGGTGCCGACCTACGCGTCCGTTTGCGGGGTGAACCCCATCCCCCACCAACGGGCACCGCCCCAGCCGGGACAAGATGTAAGCTCCCGACTGGTCGCTCAGCTTGTGCAGTGCATGTGACTGGAAGAGTGTGGAAATAAGCGGGAGGATGGAAAGAGGAAGGAAAGACCGCGTACGTTCCGCGGTCCCTTTGTTAGGGTATTGCTCCGGCATTCGCCTGGTCGCAGTGGCGATGATCGGTGATCGCCCGGCCAATAGAATTCTCCAGACAGCGGCTGAATTAGACCATTATGTAGCTCGTGTTGAAAATCTTGCCACCGCCAGGACTTGAACCCTAAGACGTCCCAGCCAGAGGAACTACAGATATTAATGGATGCCCTGAGCCACCAAAGCTGGTCAGTCGTTCCTGAGATTGTCCCGAGCAGAAAGACAAAAATTGTAAAAATAACTGATTTTTTATTTCATCTAAATAAGCATATGTATATCTATACTAAAATATAAATACTCAAGGGTGTTGCATTACAGGGCGATAATCTCTGAATGCACCGGACCAACATCGATGACTAGCTTCCTTTGAAGGTCAAGAGTGCTACAGGGTATGACAAGCGCATGAAATCACGTCCGCACGAGCTATTTGCACGTCTGGGGAGCCCGACGCTCGTACCAGCACGGGCAACTTCTGGCTCCGTACTCATTTCTCCTCCAAATCCAGAAACAGGTGTACATGTGCAAGTTGAAGCTGCGCAAGGCGGCGAATAGTGGCTTCATACGAAAATATATTGTAATATATTGAAAATATGTTTGGCATTTTTTCTATCAATAAACGGGAATTGTATTGTTTATATTCTTTACTATTCATTATTATTTCATGTTTATTTTCTATCTAAATTCTACCTTATATAAAAAATTTGCTAAGTGACAGGAATGTTTGAAAGGCAAATTATTTCATTGTACTCGTTTTGTGTTGTGTTATTAAATCATTCAGTTATTAACTGTATTTGGTGATAATATGAAATAAATTGACAAGTCTCTAAGTTAACAAATTTTGCTTATGGATGGACAGTGCTTTTAACAGACAAGAATATTTGTCTGTTAAACCTCCTAACCTGAACGTAGAAAATTAATGCGTGTATATCACTTTTAATTAAACAGGATTACAAAATCAAAATTCTTTTGATTCACTTTTTAAAAATTTTACTCTCCATTGAGAATTTGAAACCAGGCCGATGTATTACTTCGTTTTAACGTTTGGATCACTTCTTTGGTTTAAAAAAACTAGGAATTAAAATAGTTAAATTTGTGACAATAACTGGCATGTGACTTCTCTCAAACACTGTCATCGACCAGGTATCCAACGACCTACCGCCACTCCGGAGGAATTTGTACAACCCTTACTTTTAAATCTCGCGCCAATATCTCTAGACACAGTGCCCGCAAGATCTAGTGAGCTTGTAACCTAGCCGCGACCTTGACATGCCTGGAATCTGATTTGCAACCATAAAGCTTAATATATTCACAAAATAAATACTTTTTTCTCCTTTCATTACATCACAGATTCAAAAGTGCATCAATGTGTAATGGTTTAGCTGTTTTTTTGAACATTTTTTTCTTTTCATTACATCACAGATTCAAGATTGCATCAATGTGCAATAGATTACCTGGTTTTCTGGACTTTTTTCTCCTTTCATTACATCACAGATTCAAGAGTGCATCAATGTGCAATAGTTTAACTGCGCGCCACCAGACCATGACCACTGAGATTTACGATTGAATTCATCAATGCACAGAATTGCATTGTATCTTTAGTATAGGTGAGAATTGCTTGTTAATTTTATCGTCAATTGTCTAATCTGAAATGTTCGTATTGAAGTACGATACCGAATGTTTTCTTTACCATCTTTACTAAAGTAATTTGAATATTGATTTTTTTGCATCTATGCGTAAATGTATTAAGGGTAGAAAAGATAAGTATGAAGTGATCGAAAATGGCATTTTGCTGACAGAAGTTAACATAGTCGGAAAAAGTATAATTAAAGTAAAAGAGTAATGAGAAATGGAAGGAATTGTATATGTGTGTTACTGTTTTTCAAGGTTGTTGAAAATAGAACAAAATATATTTCTTAGAGAACAGAAAAATTTGGCCAAGACACGGTCCACTGTCTGATGCCGGATTTTCTGAGATATTTTCATTGTGTAAGTGGTTAACGGCACCTTTCCGTCAGCCACTATTTACCAGGGACCCTAAAACGCAAACTCGAATTCAAATATGTATAGGGGGCAAGCACTTCGTTTATATGTATATGGGTCATTCCAGTCCAAATCGCACAAATTTAAAGAAAATTTAACCTTGATGCTCCAAATTTTTAAACTTTTTCTCTGTGAAGAGTAAAAGAATATATACGAAACGCGTGTTTTTTTTCAAATAATATTTTTCGAGATTATATTAATTTTCAAACTTTTCGAAAAAATGCTCGCATCGCTAAAGTTAATCATTTTTAACCCTGTTTTAATTGCGACAGAAATTTAATATTTTCCGATTTTAAAGTACAAAAGATTCTCCTTCATTTGATGCATATATTGAATTTATTACATTAAAAAAAGTATTTTGACCTATTTTATTTCTTTATTTCTCCAAAAGTCGACAGTTTACATAATTTAAAAAAATACCATTGAAATCTCTGAAAAGTTTTACAGTCTGGTAAGTTACAAACTGGGACACCGAGATTATTCTAAAAAAATAATACAATAGAAATGTCTACTTGCTGTTTTGCTGCAGTGAAGGGTAGAGCGTCACCTCTCAAGCGCGTCCCAATCAGCAGTAGACTCTTAACATCAATGAACTTTCGCAGAGCAATAAAAAGAAGTCTCCCATATTACAATATGCCAGATATATATGTGTATATATATAGAGAGAGAGAGAGAGAGAGAGAAACATGTGTCAAGTCTTTGGATCTGTCAACAACCCCCGAACAAAAAAAAATTCACGGTGGGATTCGCGTTTGAAAAAAGGACGGTGGTGGCGGAATTCTGGCTTCAGATTCGGGCTCAGCGCGTCGTCATACGTAGAGAAGCATGTGTCAAGTCTTGGGGCACGACAACAATCCCCGAAAACAAATCTACAATTTCACGATGTCTTTTTTTCTATTTAAAAGAAATTGGAGAATGATAGCGCAGTTTTGGCTTCAGATTCAGATTCAGCGCATCAACATGCACAAAGAAACATGTTTCAAGTCTTTAGGTCTGACAACTTTCTTGTGTGTACCAGCGTAGTGATTAAAAATAGTCATCTGTATTGCTAATTTCAAAAGCCCGGGATATACAAAGCCTCCAGCCTTTTCAAGGGTGCCTATGGTTTCCTTTGACACCGAAGAACTCAGGGAAAAAAATACCAAAAGAACTATATCAGTAATTTCCAATTCGCGCAGAAATCGAAAGAAACCTCTGTAGCCTTAAGGCACGTGAGAGGTGTTTATGGTTTTGTGAAGTAATAAAAGGAGCTATCTCCGTCGACAATATTGAGTTAACGGTGATGACGGCTTTTATTACTTCATGTAATTACGTCCACAAACCGCATCACAGTTGCCACAGTTAATAGTTTTGCTAGATACTCAGGAAGTAGGAAAAAATACAAAACCGATTCAAGAGATTCGATTTTTGGTGAAAAATACAAATTTGTAATTGTGATATTCTGTCTATTCCCATATTGCGCGTGCGGGCTGAATTCTCATTTTCAGTTCGTTACTGATTACGACAGAGCTGATTTCTGTGACAGCAAGACTCCAAGAAAGACACTGCATGCCATATTTGCCATTGATATTTTACGTTAGGGAACAGCCAAAATATTTTTTTTGTATTCTTGTTACCTAAATAAATGTCGTATTGTATATCCTTGTACTCTATTCTACGTTATTTCAGTATTCGTGAAGATTGTTTTTGTTTATTTTAACACGTTGACTGCCGCTGACGATATGAAATGTGCCACAGTGCCACCTGAGAAATACAGTGTAAGACCAGTATGAATGTATAACACTTATAAGCGTCAGCGGCATCGCTGCACGTCTAAACTTGACGCTTTAAAGCGTCACCGGCAGTGAACGTGTTAAGACTTAATTTATTTTTCTGTGTCTTTATTTAGTGTTCTGGTATGTTTTGGAAAATCATTTTGGTCAATTTTTCAGCAACAGATTTGATTCAGCGGGCTACTTAAACGATTCTCTTATCTACGTTTCATATACAGTTTAACACGACCATGAGTTATAATTCAGAAAAGAATAAGACAAAAGATAATCATATCAGGTTTTACAGACTTTCATCAAACTTTTTCTATCTTCTGTTTTTTTTCTCTTCATGGATTGCAAGGAAACTACATAATATTTTCAAATTGAAAATTCAAAATGAATATCTTCAATGTTTTCAAAATCATTTGAACGATGTAAATTTCTATTTATATTATGTTTCGAATTTTAAGTTTAAAAAATACTTTTTTAAGGTAGTTTCATGTTTTTGCTCATTAAACTTACTCTTCCCACAAGGTACAAAAGTACATGCAAAATTTTATCACCGCAGTGAGGTTGTTGCCGCTGACGACTAACTACCGTTATGGTTCCTTGTAATTCGTATTACACGCGAGGTAGGGATCTGCGGACGGCAGGGAGGAGATGGCTGAAACCGGTAGGCAACCCCACCGCTACTGCCACCGCCACTTCAACCCACTGTCTTCACAGTTACCATTTAACACACATTTCACACAACCATTTAACCGTTACCCCCGTTCTCCACGCCGCGCCGCCCCCACCGTCGTCTCCCCACTTCTGCACCGTCACCACGTACTGTACCTCCGTTGTCATAACATCTACCGTCACCCTTTCTAAGGTCGCTGCCCCCGCCGCCGCCCCCGCACCACCCCCGCATCGCCTACGCCACCTCCACTACCGCCCCGCGGACGCCCTCATTGCCCTCGCATCGCCTCCGCTACCCCCGCGACCGCCCCAACCGGCCTCCCGCCCCCGCCACCTACCCACTCCACCACCCCCACCGCACCGCCCACACCGTATCGCCCCCACCACAACGCCCTCGCCGCCCCTGCCGCCCCCGTCCCCGCCACCCACTCCATCGCCCCCACCGCACCGCCCTCGCCGTCCCCGGCGCCTCTGCCGCTCCGCCGCATCCGCCGCCCTCGGAGTCTACCTGCACTGGACTCTCTGCCGCCTGCATCGCCTCGGCAACCGCCACGCCGTCTTCTACTGCGCCTCCACTGCCGCGTCCTCCACTTCCACCTCTCCCACCTCCACCTCTACCGCCGCCTCCGCCAACAGCGAGTCGGCGTCCGCGGCGGCGCGCCGGCCAGCCAGTCAGTCGCCTACAGCCATGCGCACCTTGAGCCGGCTGGTCGCGTGCGCGCTGGCGCTGGCCGCCGCCGCCGCCTCGGCCTCCGCCTCCGCCCGGAGCCGTGCACCTGCACCGCGGAGCTCCTGGACTGCTCCTCGCGCGACAGGCTCTCGCTGGCCCCGGACGAGGTCTGCAACGCCTCCAGAGCCAACCTCTACAACAACAACCTGCGCGCCCTGCCCCAGGGCCTGCAGGCGGGCTTCCTGCAGGTGGACGCGTCCTTCAACCGGCTGACGGCGCTGCCGTCCGCCGCGCAGGTGGACCCGCGCATCACGGTGCTGCGGCTGGCCGGCAACGCCATCGCCAACGCGACGGACGAGCTTCGTTCGCTCTCGCAGCTGCGGACGCTGGATTTGAGCGATAACGACTTGAGCGATTTGTTATTCTTGCCCGAAGATTGTTCCCTCCGGGAGTTGGATGTATCGGAGAATCGCTTGCTGAGTTTGAACGGTTCTCTAAAAGACTGCGGACAGCTCGAAATCTTATTCTGACGGACAACAAGCTGGCAACTCTACCCGAAGGCGTGTTCGCGCGAATGTCGCACCTGCGTGAACTTAACCTCGCTGAAAATCATCTTCCGGAAGTGAACAGTAACATTTTCGAGGGTTGGAGCAATCTCGAATACCTGGACCTGCGAAGCAATAAGTTGGCGGTCTTGCACAACCACGCGTTCAACGGACTGCCGAACTTGAAAACGCTCCACCTGTCCCGTAATCCAATGCGACTACTATCGGCCAGCGCGTTCACGACCTCTCCTCTCTGGAGCACCTCCACCTCAGCGACACGTCGCTGGCCACGCTACCGGAGGGTGCGTTCAGAGACCTGACGCAATTGAAAACGTTGAACCTGAACGGCAAACAAGCTGGCGTCGCTGGCGCCGGGGCTGTTCGCGCGCTGGCCAGCGTGGAGGACGTGCAGCTGCAGGGCAACCGCTGCGCGCGCTGCCGGCGGGCGCGTTCGCCGGGCTGGCGCGGCTGGAGCGGCTGCTGCTGGAGCGCAACCAGCTGAGCGAGCTGCCGGCGCTCGGCGCGGGGCTCCGCCGGCTGGCCACGCTCGACCTGGACGGCAACCGGCTGGTGGCGGTGCGCGCCGACGCGCTCGCCGGTCTGCACGCGCTGCGCACGGCTCTCGCTGCGCTACAACCGGCTTGAGCGCGCTGCCGACCCTCTCGGACTGCTGCGAGGGGCTGCGCCTGGCGTCCGTGCGCCACACAACCTCACCGCCGTGGACGAGCCGCCGCGCGCGCGCTGCTGCGCCGCGGAGCCGACGTGGACGTGCGCAACAACCAGCGGCGGGCCGCGCGGCGTGCGCTGGGCCGTGCGCGCGCCCGACCTCCAGGCGGCCGTCACGGACGGCGTGTGCGCGTGCGGGCGCGTCTTCGCCGGCGAGGCCGGCCCCGCGCTCTACCTGTGCGTCGACGTCCCGTGCGGCGACGGCGCGCCGTTCGACAGCTGGATCGACGCGGGCGCGCCAGGCGAACGGCACTCGGGAATAGAGGGTTTTTGCCACGCCGTAGCGGACAGCACTATCGATCGTATGCGCATGCGCAGTTCAAGTTTCACATCACTTTTGTGCATCTGCGCATGCGCAGAGCGATCGAATAGTGATTAACGTTCGAGATGGCAAAAACTCCCCTATTAATACATTTATCGATTGGTACCGAGGATAAACGGGCGAGTACGATATACTAATCGATTTGTACCGAGTTAATGAATGTGCATCGTAAAAATCGATGTGTATTAAGAGAAGCTGATTGCCTCGCGAAAATTGATAGCATGTATCAAAAGACGTTATGTGACCCGAAAATCGATATGTGAAGAGAAAGACTAAATATACCGATATATAATAATTGAATGGAGTTAATGGATGGGTGTCAAATAAACTGTCAAGCATCAAGTGTACCTATTTATGTCAAGTTTATCGATATACTACATCCGTAGATCAATTATTAAAGATTAAAAGATGACTCAGAACCGCATCGTAATATCATTCACTTGTGGCAATTATTTTATGATTTTTAATTTCATAAAGTTGTTATTAAATAGGTGCAGGGTATCTGAAGATATTTTCATTGGTATAATATAATCTTCTTTGAAAATGTGCACCGAGGGACCAGTTTTAAAGGATCTGCAATTTTCAATGCGTCGCCTGAGAATCAGGTGATTTCTAAAGTTATGTCATTGCAAATGAATGATAATCATGTGAAGTCCACTTTGTTATACCACATTTTCATGCCGGAAGAGCTTCTTGATTATATGTTCGAGAATAAGGCGGCTCTCACACGCAGTTCGAATAATTGCATAAGGACAAGCTGCAGTAATTGTATAACTCACGATTTGATAATAATTAGAAATATGATACATTGTTTTCAGATGTATAATTTTTTATCAAAAACATTAGCGTGCATTGAAATGAACTTTGAATGAGTTTTCTCAATGTTTGACCAGAGTATTTTACGTGCCCTCTTTTTGTTTCCAATGAATCTCCTGATGAACGTAATTTAATGAGTTATATTTTACCAATTGATTATTGTTTACAATGGGACAGTATTTTCTTACCAAAGGTAAATGAAGATGCCGGAAATAATATCAGCTGTAATACTTCGCTTCACTTCTACAATCAATTAAGCATTACTAAGATTCATTATTCCCATTTCGCTCATCTACCTTTCTTTCTATTAACAAAATAACGATTTTTAATCAACTTACACTTCAAAATTAATAACAGGTCAACATTAATAAATTCCCGAAAACAGGAGAAAGTGTCGAAGATTGATAATCTTCTTGGAGTTTTTTTTCTCCGGGTTTCTACCAATTACTTGAAAATGTTCTTTAACGCCAAAGTTGACTCTGTGAACACTGTTAGTAATTTATTCCAGGCAAAGAATTGAGAGATATAATACAGGTATATTGCTCGGAAACATATTTTTTGCCCATTTTGAAAATAAATTCATACGCGTTAACTGATACTTGCCCACATATGTGATGAAGTACTGTGTATCAGTCTGCTCTTTTAACAAACTGGAATCATTTAGTTAGTGAGATGTGCGGTGTAATTCATATTATGAAAATTAACTGTTATGTTCCAATACGTTCTCGAATGAGCGTTTCATCAATTTCAGTTTTCTTTTTTTCCAATCGGTATATCCAGAGAATAGAATAAGGAAGAAATAAGAAGACGTCCGTTAATTGCTTTTCTGGTAGTGATGCAAATGAAGGCTGTTTACATTCCCTGGCAAATTGATGAGACATTTTAATCACCCTACAATTATCTTATTAACAATTTTCTTTTCCGTTTGGACGCTACAGTACTTAGTTTTCTCAATACATCCACGAATCATAGCTCAAACTGTATTTTTCCATGTCAGTTATGGTTATAGAACTGTATTTAACCATAGTTATGGTTATAGATTATTGATGTCTATCCGTACTCAGTGGACGATTTATTTTATCACAGTTATTTCATCTACCGAATACATTTAAAGAGTGTGTTCGCTACGCGAAGCTTTCATTAAATTATTGTAATACACCATCGAGGTTTCGGAAATATGATAATTATTTTTGAAAGCCTCGATAAGAAAATAAAAAAAGTAAATGTGTTATCTGCACACTGTTCTGTTTACGGACACTGTCCGGCTGACGGCCCACTGCCCAGCTGACGGACACTGCCCGGCTGACGGACACTGTCCGGCTGACGGACACTGTCCGGCTTACTGTTCCGTCCTCCCCGCAGTAAACGAACGAGATCCACAGGGGGAAATCTGGAAGAAAGCCTCGCCGCGCAGGGCCGGCGCGTTTTGAAGTGGGTCGCCGCGGGGCGGCGCAGCGTCCGCGTAACACACTCGTCCCGGCGCGCGTAACACGCTTGCTCTCGCTCTCGCACGCGTAACCTCCCTCGCCGCGCCGCGCCGCGCCGCGCCGCCCGGCGCCGCTTTCACCCGGAAGGAAAGCGCCCGCCGCCGCCGCCGCCCGACGCGGCGCGGCGCGGCGCGGTCGCTCGCCTGTGGCCGCGAAATATGAAGTTGAAGGACGCTCAACTCTTCGTTGCGGGCGGTTAATGTCACGCTGCCAACGTGCCTTATTCACAGAATTACTGTGGACTCTTGAAATGAGAAACTCGACTACTCTGCGTGACGTGTACTTACAACAACAAGTCGGTAAAAGCCACAGATCAAGTGAAAACAGATTTTGTAGGACGTCACGGAGTAACTCGTGGTGGCTGTGGAGACGCTCAACTGGCTTGTACATATAACACATGTGATTTAGAACCAATAATTACTTCTATTACATAATTTGGCTTTAGAACTTCCAATGTATTTCCTTGTTAGTGTCCGCATTAGCATTTTTTTCATTTACACAGTTTATACAAAATTTGTTGAAAGTGTCGCGGGCTTACATCATATCCACTAAAATTATTATAGACCATATTTCCATATTTCGAAATAGTTCCGAGTACTTCTAAACAAGAAGAGGTGAAACGGTATGATGTAAAGACGGACTTTGATAAAATTATGAGTATTGATATATTTTTGACTATTTGGTAAAGCATTTTACGTGAACTAGTCTGACACTGAAACTCAAATTAACAAGAAGGCTATTTGTTTGGCAGATTCATCTTATTTTAGCTTCTAATATTTTTCTCCAAAGGCTTTATTCCAGCCAATAGTCGGTTAACCTTTTTCGTCACGATGGGATGTACATTCAAGCATACATTAAACACCAACACACTCTTAGGATCCTCTGATCTGGGGTCAAGAGAAAGCGAGGCTCTCCGTGACAACACCAACATGAGAAACAGGGGACAAACAACCATGCCCAAAGCGGGACTCGAAACCGCGATCCTTCGGACCGAGGCGCTGAAGTCGGTATACGCTCGTAGCCAACTTCGCCGTCCAGATCAGTATCTTCTAAGGTTTACTTCTTCAATATTATTATCATTAGTTATTAAGGACCCTGATACGTTTCCCTTCACTATCATGCCTAGCATTTAAGTTGTAATGTCAAATGCAGTATGTGTGTGTGTGTTTGTGTGTGTGTGCGCGCGTGTGTGTGAGAGAGAGATTTTTATTGGCACTGAAATTATTTCACAGCTGCAGAGATCTTTTTTTCAATAAATGAACGTGTTATTCACGCAATTACACGTTTTGAAAAAAAGTACTCTTTTCAGGAAGAGTATGAGTTTGCAGGAAAGAATGTGTGATATGTAATAGAACAAATTATAAATATCAAAGCTTCAAAATTAGTATTAATAGCATTATATAATTGGTCTAATAATATGTATTTTTGGAAAAATAAAAGACACCCATTTCTAATTTGACATTTACTATGAATTATAAATTGCAGAAATATGTAAGTGCCATTTCTGTTAAATTTACGTTTTTATCAGAATATTGATTAATGAATCAAGCCCAAAATAAAAATAAGAACCAAAGTCCATAGGCATTTCTTAATAGTGTTACGGGGAGATTATAATTGATGGGAGCCGTATGTGCCAGTAGGTGTAACGTATATATAAACTCATTTTTTCGAAAGTTTGAAAATGGCACTTACATTCTTTTATTTCAAGCCTTAAATTGTACATTAATTGATCATATTTACTTGTTATTTTCTCCAAAGATTCCTAAATAAAAATATTATATTATAATCGTACCCAGTCTAAACAAATTCACGGGAAAATCCATGTTTTTTCAATTTGGTATCTGAGACATCATTTTTATTTACACAAAGTAGAAACAAATGACTTTTGAATGAAATGATGTGAATATCTATTTTAATTTTAGTGCATTTTTAAAGAGACTTATCTGTCATTTTCTCTCTCAACGTATAACCAAATTCATAATTATAAAAGTAGTATTGTGACATTATTTATATGAAAATAAATTAAAATATTTAATATCCTGTGTATTTTTAATTAATCTGTTCCTCTGCTAACTATATTGTATATTACGTCAGAAGGACTCCAGAACTTTGTCTCGCAAACGATATGCGAAAAGTCAATAAATTTGTTCTAAAGTTTGTCACAGACACAGATTGTTTTCTTAATTACGCTGTCATTCTTTTATAAACTATTCATATAATATTTTATGTAATTGAGTTTTGTTGTCATTCAACATTACAAGGATGTCTATAATTATTGCCATCAATTACAAAGCTCATCCAGAAAGTACATACCGTTTGGGTATTAAAAATATTAACAATTTGTTTTCATTTGTATTTTATTAAACAAAATCTACGCACCTTAAACTTTTTTCGACACATTGACCATGTGAATGAAGACATGTGTCATAACTTGGCCCTAATTGCAACATACCTCGTAGAAGTCGGGCATCGGTGACCTGAACCAGTTCTGAACGTTTACCTTGCTCTCATTATCACTTGCAAAGTGCTGACCGGCAAGAGATTTCTTGAGAGGAGCCAGTAGAATGAAGGCGGACGGAGCTAGGTCCGGTCTGTAAGGAGGGTGAGAGAATTCTCCCAGCAAAAATGAATGAAGCGTCGTTAGGCATGCACATGCTGTCACATGTGACCAGGATTGCCAAATCGTTCGTACAAACAACAGATGTCTGTAAATCCGCCCAATAAGAAAAAAAAGAAGAAAAAAATGGTCATCCTTGGTGGCCGAGATCGCTAAAGCAAAAGTGTCGTAGCGATCTCGGACCCAAGGATCGCGGGTTCCAGTTCTGCTTCAGGTACGGTTGTATTCGTGTTCGTTCGTTGATTCCTATCATCTCCATATCATGTCATCTTCAGTTAGATAACGTTAAAACTCAATAGTGGTCGCTAATGACCTTGATGTTGACGCGACCTTAAATCACAGAATAAAATTCAACTTTCCAAGATGGAAATTGGCCGCCCAAAATGGAAAACGATGTTTGGAAGAGAACATGTTTAGAATCAATCAGAAGCTTAAGCCATAGGGAATTGCTGGCAGTGACTGATGATGACTAATTTTAAATGGCGTCTTCTAAAATTAACTGCATGCACTGTCAGTGTGATATGTTAAATACTCAAGTGGTGCATGACAAAGACGCTATGACGTTTAGATTGCGCCTTGTACTCGATGTCTAAAAGCAAACATTACTCACTTCTCAAAGTAAATATGAACGAATTTACAAGTAAGTAATGAAAAATCGGTAAAAAATAAAATAAAAAAACTCACTGTCAACGTTGTTGTGGTTGTTTTTCAAAATTTCGTCAATCTGAAAAATCGCCCCTACAGCATGTTTTGATGCATTTCCGCCCATTACGCGGTATTTCGCGAAGTCAATTTTTGTCCCTGAAGAGAGAACCGTTTTCCAGCCCAAAAGGCAGAATTTCGCCCAATCTGACAACCCTGGTTGTGATGCACGAACACGCACCAAAGACTTGAGTTCTGTATCGCGCGCTGTAACTTCTTCAATGTCTCACAGTAATAAATAAATATGAATGAAAGTAATCGTTCGGTATCAAGTATAGTATATTGAGGCTTAAGATCTTTTTGATAGCATAGCCATTATCATCAGAGCTATCTGAAAATTACATTACAAATTATTTACAAAAATTATGTAGAAATTTTTAATATAGTATTATGAAGATTCGGCTTCAGGTGGAGTCCAGGAGCGCATCCCACTCAGCATGATGTAGTGAAGAAACCCAGGTGGAAAAACAGTTAATAAGGTTGGAAACCAACGAGGCTTCACTTGCCGACATTATTAACAGAATTCCTGGTGATGTAGATACCTTCTAATAATAAATAAATGAAAGGTATTGTCCGGTATCAAATATAGTATATCTCAAAGTAACCTCTCGCGTTGTATGATGTGCCTCTTTCCATTCAGTCCCTCTAACAAAATTCCTTCATACTCCCAAAACACAGTGCACATGATTTTCCTTGAAGGCGGTGGGTTTGCTTTTTTGGGTTTCGGTGAACAAGTACGTCGTCATTCCAATGATTGTCGTTTTGTCAGTGGTGTCTCGTAAGAACCATGACAATTCTTTTCAAAAAATTATTTCCGTCTGTCGCACAATGTTGCAAAAACTCCAAGGCCGCTCCCATGCGATTTCATATTTAAACGCCCGTTAGTTTTTTGAATATCTTTGTCGCACACAATTTTTCAAGTGCATTATGTGCAGTCTCAACTGAGTGTAATGAAGATAGTGAAATGTTTTGAAAATGCATTGGCAGATCAGAAACCATGATTCGCCTCTTCACATCTATATAATGAATCCTGTATATTATACATATGAAGCCTATATAATACATACCGCCTATATAATGAATTAGTTTACATTTGTATTGTATAGTTTTTTAAAAGTATGCTTGCACCAAGTAATGTACTTCAGCTACCAGGTCAATGACCCTCATCTCGATCAGGTTTTTGTCCAGTTTCCCTGATCCTTTGAGCAAATGCAGAGATGGCCCCTTGTTTTTCTCATGGACGTAAATGTCCACTTCACAATGCACACGTTTATTGAGCACTTATTTTGCTTGTAACGGTAGGAGTAGAACCGAGGGTGAGTTACTATTTTGTTAGCAATGCAGAAAAAATCCAATCAGCAGTTCGTTTACCGTTGCAAATAAGTTTTCTATAACTCAGGAACCTAGTTTTTCGTATGTTGTTAATGTTGCGATTTCTTTTTAATTTTGTTATTATTTTGTTGTTTTTTTACTTTTATATATCTTTCAACTATATATGATGTTGGGAAGGGATTATGAAACTCACGAAAACGTGCGCAATCTCCTGCATATGTCACATACAGTTTTTACTGTTTTTTAACTTAATAAATCAATCAATAAAACGAACTTGTTCGTGGATGCGGCGCACCGATTCTTCGGTAATAATGAACGGACGTCCACTGCATATCCTATCATCGAAATTTCCTTCTCCTTTGTTCAACATCCTCGCGAACTTCTGCATCATACCTTCACTCAGGGTGATCTCTCCCCATGTTTCATTTATCTGATGATACATTTCACAAAATCTATCATTACTCGCATTCCAAAATCACGGCTCTTGTTTTGTAGGTGGTGGACAGATCGATTGTTTCAAACATGATTTGTGGAATTGCGTATGAGGTGTCGTAGGCGTTATGCGAGGATGTCAGTTTCGGCTCTCTTAATAAATCTTAAGAAAACAAAGATGACTTCCATTATTTCATCAATAAACATTATTACTCGACAAACAATGACTTCACTCGTTTATGTATTCAAACAAATCAGCTAGGCTACTTCGTATTCGAGTTGCAAGACGTAACTACGCATGCGTGACCGTCGTGTTGTCAGGTGCGCGGTGATCCACGGAAACTATTTTTACTTTCTGGATGAGCTTTGCACAATCATTTCACATGCTGCCAAGTGAGGAAATTGAGTAAATTGAACCATTGAAAAGTTTCTTACATCTGTTCTCTGTTGTTTTTGCTGAATTTTTAAATAATGATCCTTCCGCAAGACGCAGGCAGGTTTTCATAACCTTAAGCGCTACTCCGCAAATGTTTGCTCGGGAATGTATTGTTTCAAATGAGGCAAACATTGAGTAAAGAGATTCTTAAAATAGTACAAGTCTTCTTGTTTTTATGGCAACGTCCTACAGCGGGAATTTAAGGAATGCACAGTGAGTGTCCTGTGCGTCGTTTGGTTACGAGACTCTCAGACTTATAGATGAACTGTTAGTAAGATAGGTGTTGCAACAATACAATATGCTGTTACCTTTTGTTTCATCCTGGGTAGCTGCTTCTGCCGAGCGGGCCTGATTGCAGGCGAATAAGCGAATGGATACTTGTAGCTCAGAAATATATTGACACTTTTTCACTAGTTTAATTGAATTAAAATACAAAACAATACAATAATAAAACTTAAGGGTAACTTAACATTAGATGAGGATGATTTAAAAGCAGTAATTGATAATATTTAATGAATTAATAACAAATCTGTAGTCACGGGGTAAAAGTTCTTAAGTTAATTTTTGGCAAAATTGGGTTAAGTTACTGAAACTACAAGTTAAGCATCAATTTATTTTGTAAAATGCCCGAATGAAAATATAGTCTCGAGAAAAAACATTAAGAAATAGAGTTTACGGTAGGAGCAAGCGGTGGCTCAAAAATCTAACCCTTGCTTTCTGCAAACTGAGATTTTTGACTTAAGAACTTTTACCCCATTACCACAGAAATAAAGATAATGCTATCTTTATTTGTTATTGATTGAGATTTACTTATTTAATTTGCACCAATGAAGTTGTTTGTTGATAGAGTTCTGTTTGCTTATGGTGCGATTATTACTTGAACAATACTAGGTATTTGAAATTTGCAATCCAAATTATACTGCTGTGAAAAATTCAATTAATGTTCACCAGATGTTTAGTTCATCAGACGTCGTTAGTCTATCGATTGTAATCGATAGTTGAAACTATCGTTGGCTATCGATATTGTGGCCGATAGGTTTTCGATAGTGTAATAGTTTAGCCCTCTATTACAAATGAAATAGGTAAATAACATGAAGTGACCATTGGTTTATGAACCGGGTATAGAACTTTATGTAGAAACTTCCCGAGCGGAATGTAGAAAAAACAAGTGAAGGTGATCTAAGAGAAAACGAGTATTTCGGACGAACATGTGAACGCAGTGGGGAATTAATGGTTGTGTGTTACTAGTCAACGCACAAAATTATAAGGAACAGAATAAAGTTTGTTTCAGCTAAATCGGGTCACAGAAACGCATAATATCGCGAGTTTTGTGATCACGACATTGACTTTTAACATGTTAAAGAACGGAAACAACAATGGTCGTGACGTCACTTTAGAAAAGTTAGGATATATTAATAAATTAAATGAAAACTAGTGTGTCTACCGAGATTTGGCATATACCAAAGTATTCCGTGGAATACCGGCCAAATGATAAACGTGGTGACACAATTTTAGGACGCCGAACATTAATAGATAAACATTATGTTACATTAGTTAATTGAGAAATAAACGAGCGATGTTTGTAGGCATGAGACGCACGAAAAAGCATTCTTTTAACAAAATGAAGCGAGAAAAGTGATGTCTAAGAAGTGGAATGGATACGAAATTTTAATTGGGAATTTTACAATATAATAAGACAATCCAGGAAGTGTTAGAAATTAATAATAAACTATTTTATAAGTTATAAAGCAGAAGACAATAGAGGCGCTATTGTTTTGTTCGGAAAAAAGTTATAAATGCTTTAGGACAACAATGGGGGTCAGACGGAGTGAATAGCTTGGTAGCGAGAGGCAGAATCCGCGTCGCTTGTTGCAAGAACAATTTTAAAATTTGGATTTGTAATTTTTGATGAAGTGTTCTCTTCTGGACTCGTACTAGTGAACTATTATAAACTGTGAGAGGAGTGAATAACTTCGTGGCGAGTTGTACTCCGTGTCACTCGTGATATTATTTTAACACGCGAACTTATAATATCTCGAGAAGGTGTTGCTCCTTCGGACTTGTATTCGCAAGGTAGCGGAACTATATGCCGTGTGATGTGAACTATTTTAGTAGTAATCTATAAAGCTATGCCACGCCCGATCCTAATTTTGAGTTTTGTGAATTTTGAACGTTTTTCTACTAATGTTTGGAACTGGTGTTACTTCGACCATTGAAAAATCGAAGCGGGTGTCGCCGAACGAGGTGTGCCGAGGTGCAGCAGACTCGAGCGCGCCTCTGCATATCGTCGCCGTGGTCAGTGCCAATTTGGGGGGCACTGGTAATTCGGCGCTAGCAGGCAGCAGTGGAGCAGCGTTCTTACGCATGACGGCGTGAGATCTTGTGTGTGGGGACATGGTCGCTGCTTCGTTAACAACGCAAGGGAAGTGGAATATTTTTGTTTTGCAACACTCCAGTGAAGTCAATGACTTTGATTTCTTTGCTCTTGGGAAGAATAAATGGTTTGCAAAGCCAAAACTGGAAACATTTTTGCGGGGATTGCAATGTAATGGGTGTGGCCACAGTATTGAGCTCATTATTTCGTAATAACGTTTGGGTATAATATGTTTATTGATTTTTGTGATTTTTATGATATTGTGTTTTGTTGATGTTGTGTGGTATTGATTCCTTTATGAGGGTATTAATGTTTCTGTTGGTTAAAAGAAAATAAACAAACGAGATTTTGAGTTCTCGTTTTGATGTTACGTAACCGGTGTTTTTATCACATAGCTAGCTGATCCTGGTCCCTGCATTGGCGTGGCGCTTGTGTTCTGTAGAGAACAAATCACGGCCCGCCCTGATAAATTTATGTAAACAGGAAAACTCCGGATAATAAAAAGGGGGGCACAGTGGTGTGCATTGTAGATATTACAGGTGATCAGCAAGGAAGTTTTTCGTGATCAACAATAGGAGTTGAGAGGGGAGATTTTCATTACATTAGTTTTCATTACAGCGTTTTAGCAGAGAAAATCTAATTGAGTTAATTTCAATGAAGGTTGCAAAGAAGAAATATTAATACATTTAAAATATACTCCGCCAACTTGGACCAAATGTTTTGGTAGCCAAGCTCTGCCTGTCACAAGCCAGGACGAAGAGGGGAGTGATAGAGGAGTAACACCTCTTTAAAAAACCTAGGTCCAGCTGGTTCCGGCTGGTAGCACCTCGTAAGGGCTCCTTGCCAGGGTGAGGTGAAGACCTCAACGGCCAGATGGCGCGGAAGAGGCGCCCATTTTTCAGGGATTAATATGAAGACCCGTCTTCGGGGTAACAAGAAGGAAGTCCTTAACGGCTAAAAGGCGGATGAGGTAACCCTTCTTGTGGAGTTAATACATAAGAGAGGATGCTGGGGTCCCCAAAGAAGGCAGCCTCGTCACCCAGCACACCCAATGTAGGGTTGATAGCCCAACTTGGGGAACTTCTCTTACTCACAAGCTCCAAAGGAACCGCCGGACGCAAATGAAGACGATCTTAGCAATAAATAAAGGACGAACGAATGATGGGATTTCGGAAAGACTACGTATAGCACCACGGAATGTCAGAGGGATTTTAAATAAAGAAATAGAATTGCTGCTACAGAATGGCACAGACCTTTCCCATATTAGTTTTCTATTCCCTTGGGTCTTCGCTAGATATACGGAATTGCCACATACTCTTTCTTGCCAGCTACACTCTATCGCCGCCAAAAGTAAATTTTTTTGTCATTTTCTTAATTTTTCGGTTTCCTATTGGTACAACGAAAATATTAATTTTTGAATATTAAAGAACACAAAACCTTGCCGTAAATGGCAATTTTCTTTTAAAAATTGTGTGCCGTTTTAAAGAAAATTGCGTTTTAGCTCTACTAAAAATACGAAATTTGAAGCTCATTTTCACAGAAAATGTTTGAGTTTTCAAAATACTTTATTTGAAGTCATTTGAAGCACTTACACTCACAAATATAATCATCTTTACAAATTGCGGATAATGTGCATATTAAAGATGCGAGAGATCTTTCAAAAAATTTACATTTAAATAATTTTTGAAAAAACAAAAAATAACTCAAAATAAACTTTACGTCATATTAAAGGGTGTAATTAGCACTATCTGTTACAAAAGTTTCAAGAAACAATTTGCTGCCTATATGAGGAAATGGCGTTTGAGCATTTCTGAAAATGCCGAAATTTGAGCTACTTTTCACAGAAAACGGTAGTGTTTTCGAGAAACTTTACTTGACATTATTTAAAGCATTTATACTCGTAAATATAATAATGTGAAAAAATCGCGGATAATGTAAATATTAACGACGTGAGAGACAAGTAAAAAATTTACATTTTTGTAATTTTTGAAAAAACCAACCGATAGACCAATATGGCTTTTATGTCATCTCATAGAGTACATTTACCACTATCCCTACCAAAAGTTTAAAGAAAAAATTTGAGCGGTTTTGAGGAAATCTTGTTTTTGTAATTTTTAATGTTGCACATATGGCATGCCAATATTGCACGAAAACTACTAAAATTTTGAGAAACATTTACATGACCTTTATGAAAGAACTCAATATGCAGAACAAATTTTATATGAAGAAAAAATCTCTATCTTCAATTTGGAGGTGGAGAAAGACGCCTTCAAAATTCAAACTTTCAAAATTTTCGAAAATTCAGAGTTATCCGTGAAATCGGACCTATGTCATGTTAATAAGTATAGTTTACTCTTTTCATACAAGAAATTTAAAGAAAAAATTTGGAGCCGTTTTTGAGAAAATTTTGAAAATCCCCGGGGGGCTTCATATAAAGTACCCCCACATTTTGAAGAATCTTTTTCAAAATCTCAAAGCTTTGACTAGAATCAGATCGATCGGAATATGTATTTTGGAAGAAATCGTAGGTATGGTTTAGGCGCTAGCAGTGTTCACAGACGGACAGACAGACAGACGGACGGACAGACGGACGTTTTCCTTTCAATTGGGTTTTCGGTATCAAGGACCTAGAAAACAGGGTTTTTGGCTACACCACGTGTTAGGGGATTTTTTTTCTTAATTTAGCAACTGGTTTTATCCACTTCTTCGTTTTCACGGCCCGGCAATTAATTTTTTCCGCCAAAAATTGGCCATTTTTTCGCGCAGCATTACATAACTTTCCCTATACTACGTATATTACTCTATACTACGTGTATACATACGTATACGGGGAAGTAAAAAACAATTAATTGAAATGGATGTAGTTTTTGTAGCTTTAAATGAAACTAAAAAGAAATTAAAAGGTACAATACAATTAGAAAAGTATATAATGATCTATAGTGGCGTCCAACAAGTAGAGACAGCCTCAGCAGGAGTTGCTATACTTCTGAAAAATAAGTACAAAATAGAATAAAATGCACGAAAAGAACAGTAACACTACGAATTAGGGTAGAAAGAGGATACACGACTATAATCGCAGTATACGTTCCAGAGGAAGGAAGGAAAGGTAAAACAATTGAATTCTATGAAAGATTAATGGAGCTAATTAATCAAGTTAACAAAAACGATTATGTTTTAGAAGATTATAATGCCAGAGTTGGAAATAATTCTATCCCTAATATAATTGGAACAGAGGACGAACAAATTTTAAATCAAAACGGACCTACATTAATAGAATTTGCAGTATTCAATGAATTAAGAGTAACAAATACATTTTACAGACACCGAAATATCCATAATATACATGGACTGCAAAAGGTAGTGCTTATATTATAGGTTGTGTACTGGCAAATAAAAAGACATGGGCTCTAATAAATGACACAAGAGCGTTTAGGGGTCCGGATATCTCAACAGAACATTTCCTAGTCATCTCAACATGACAACTACCTAAAAGATGGAAACACATTACAAATAAACACGAAAATACTATCGAAACTTTCAAAGTGCACCTTCTTCAATACCAAAGCATAAGAATGCTCTATTAGTCAAGATTGAATATAAACTTACAATCTACACCAACTAGTAATAACATCAATGAAAAATGGAGAAATATTAAACAGATACCTACCAACGCTGCACTTGAATCATTAGGTAAAAGGAAAAAGAAGTATACGAGAAGGGGACTTAGAGTTTGGGACGAAGAAATTAAACAACAAATAGATGAAAAGAAAGAAGCCTACTTAAAACATTAAATAGTTTACATTTAAAAATTGAATATGAAATTAAATATGCCCTAGTGAGAAATAAAGTAAGAGAAATAAAACGTTGAAGTTTGGAGAGATATATAGCAGATCTAGAACACGACCTACATGGAAGGCAAGATATTGGGTACAAAATTATAAAAGAATTAAATAAAGATGAAAAAGATACTCCAAGAATTAATACCATATCAGAAACAGAATGGTTGGATTATTTTAAAAACCTCTGGACGAATGATGAATCTGATGCAATGTTAATGGAACCCACAGGCAATGTAGACAAGATTGATATACTAGAACTTGAAGAAGTACTTAAAGCTAGTAAAAGTAAAAAAATCAGAAGGTACAGACGACTTGAATGTAGAGCTAATAAAGTATGCAACCCTACAGTTTAAATTAAGATTATTAGCTCTCATAAATACATGTTGGCATGAAGGCTATGTTCAGAACGAATGGAATGAAGCATTTATCTGTCCTATATACAGGATGTCCAGAAGCTCCCGTTACAAAAAAATACCACAAATTCTGTGTTGCCCGACATGAAGAATGGCAGGTCCAGTTTTTTCGAAAAAAATTTTGTCTTTGATAAAATTGAGATTACACAGAATTTGTGGTATTATTTTGTAACGGGAGCTTCTGGACATCCTGTATAAAAAGAGACAGAACATTATGTAGCAATTTTAGAGGAATACGTTTATTGAACTCTTACTATAAAATCTAAGCTAATATAATAGGAAGAAGACTAAAACCAATAATGGAAAATAAAATCTCAGACGCCTAACACGGATTTAGGAGAGGAAGATCTTGCAGTGACTTTATATTTACAATTACCCAATTAACTGAGAAAAGACGCGAACAACATTTACCAACCTTCTAGCTGTTCATGGACTACGAGAAGGCTTTTGATAAAGTTAAGAGGACACTACTATGGAAAACATTAAAAAAGAAAGGAGTACCAAAACATCTAATAAGAGCTATACAAAGCCTGTATAGAGAAATGTAATAAAAATAAGAACAACAAAAAATGGAAAACAAACTGCAATCATTAATCAAGGTGTACGACAAGGGTGCCCATTGTCACTTATCTTATTTAACACATATATATATATATATATATATATATATATATATATATATATATATATAGGCATAAATGAGTGACTAAAATTTTTCAATAGCCAATTCGTAGTAAATAATGTAAATATTACCACAGTATTATTTGCAGATGATCAAGTTGTTATAGGCTCCACAGAAGACAGTATCCAAGAAGCAATATATAAATTAGATAATTTAGCTAAGCAATATAATATGATTATATCAATAGACAAAACTAAAATCATGTCATTTAGGGGTTGTAAACCAATTAGAGCCAAATATCCCTTGGAAATAATATAATAGAACAAGTAAATGCATTTATTTACCTTGGCTATAAAATAACATATTATAAACATAATGATTTACAAGTACAATTATACAGATATAGACATTCTGTTGTACAATAGCTCGAACTTTGAAAATTAAAGTCAGAAAAGAAACTATACTGAAACTCTACAAAACAATGGCCCTACCCATGCTGTTATACGGAAACGAATGTTGGACATTAACTAAAGACCAAATTAGAAGATTAGAATCAGCTGAAATGAAATTTCTTCGAACCGTAGCAGGTTATACACTTCTTGATCACAAGGAAAGCGAATAAATTAAGAAATGAATAAAAAATTTTAAGTCTGAATGACACTATTAAAGAATATAGAGGAAAATGAAAAAAGCATGTATTAAGAATGCCCGAAGAAAAGGATAGTCAAAGTTGCCTTGAACTTCGCCAAAGGGAAGAAGAAATGAGGGAAGACCACTGAAAAGATGGAGTGAGCAGTTTTCAGGAGCCGGAACAGACTGAACAAGTCTAATCTTTGCAGTTGATGATGACGATGATGATGACATTTAGAATACAAATTGTGGAATAGAGTAAATATGGAATTAATATTAAGATTTTCTATAGTCAATCATAATTAAAATGAAATTAATTATATTTCATATTCTTTTGATCCATTCCTCTTCTCCGAGATTTTTGCTCTTGGGGCGTAGTTGGTGGGACAGCTTTTCTCATATATTTCTTTAATTTCAAGGAGAAATCACGCGAAAACTACCAGTTGTTTTTAAATCATTCTACATGATCTTTTTCATGAGCTGAGACTTAAGAACATTTTGTCTTAAACAAAATGGGTTCTAAAAAACTACAAACACTTTGTCTTCAGTTTTGTGGTTTTCTAATGTTAAGTTTGTGTAACTTTCGAAAATATGTAAAATCAAACGAAAACGAGACCTGCGCCATTATTTTAAGCGTGTTTTTCTATTTGTGACAAAAATGTCCGAAAATATTTGGAACGATTTTGTGAAATCTTTTGTAAATTACATAAATTTCAAGCACAAATTACGCAAAACTTTTTTTAATTTCCCGAAAATGAGATAAGCATACTTTTTTACCGTCCTTTGATACATACGAGGAGAAAATGCAAAGAAAAAAGTGGTGCCTTTTTCAGAAAAAAACTTTTAAAAAATAAAAATTGGCCTTTATTTCACGCAAAATCGTTCCAAAAGTACTAAATTTTCAAAAAAAAATCCCACAACCTTATATCAAAATCTGGCTTTGTAGAACCTATTTCATTAAGGACAAATCTCTATCTTCAATACACTAATTGTAGGAAGTCGCTGAAAAATTAACTTATGCGATTTTCGAACAATCAGGAATTTCAATGAAAACGAACCTGTACCATTCTTCTTCTTTAACTTTTCTTTCGACAACAAAATTAATCAAAATAGTTGATGCTATGGTTTTGAAAATTTTGAAATGTCCCAGGGGCTTCATGAAAACCACATCTTCTTCCTTTCGAGGATTAGGAACTAGTGCCTGTTCCGTCTTCACTTGCACTTCAAACCATCTCTTCCCTAGGTCTACCGACATCTCTTCGTCCTTTCGGATGATACTTCATCACTAGTCGTGAAATTCTGTTTTCATCCATTCTTTCAATATGGTACGTCCATAATTCTCTGTATTCTTCCACATTTTTATTTATGTTAAAAATAGGGTGTCCGGGGAGGAAACGTCACTACTTCGAAAATAAGCTCTTAAGACAATTTTAATCACATTTTGTCTAATAAACTACATGGATATTCCGAATAGCTGAGCCGCTATAGGCACTCAAATGTTGGTTTGAAAATATGCTTTTTAGGCAAACATTTGCATTGCAGAAGCATAGAAACACTCCAGAAATATGTAAATTGTTTATTCTTAACAAAAGTAATTAATGTAGTATTTGACCACAAAGAATAATTAACCCAGAAATAAATGTGCACCCAATTTATACAATTTGACTGCTTTTTATTTCTTTGTTAATTTGTGTTTCTGAACAAATATATTAATTTCTTTTGTAAATAATAAACAATTTTAAACATTAATGGAGTGTTTATATGCTTCTACAATGCACATTTTTGCTTAGAAAGCATATTTTGAAACCAACTTTTGAGTGCTTATTGCGGGCATCCATTGGGAATATCCATGTAGTTTATTAGACAAAATAAGCTTAAAATTGTCCTTAGAGCTTATTTCGAAGTTTCAATGTTTCCTTCCCGGACACCCTATGTCCAGTTCTTTTCGGACAGCTTCGCTTTTTATATGGTCTTGTTTTAAGTAGCTTTTAACTTTCCTGAGAAATCTCATTTCAGCTGCTTGAATTTTGCCTTGATCTCTCTTTTTCACTATTCATGATTCGCTTCCTTACAGGAGAATTGGAGTAGTAGAATTGAAGTCTTATAAAATTTCATTTTTGTGTCTTTCCTTTTATATTCTAAAGAGTTTTATTTATCATTCCGTACACTGATTGAAATTTATTCGTTTTATTTTCCGCTTTTGACCAAGTCAAAACTGATATTACAACCTAGAAAGTTAAAATTGGAAATTTTATGTATCACTGTGTCGCCAATTACTATTTTTGAGCGAACGGGATATTAACTTGGGCCATTACTTTAGTTTTATTTTTAAATATTCGGAGATTATACCCATTTTCACCAAGTTTATGTTGTCTACAAGGAGCTCTTTGTAAATCTTCTTCACTTTCTTGCAATATTGTTACATCATCGGCGTAAAGAATAAAATTTAGATGTTTGTTATTCTTCTCCTGTGTTCCAAGACTAACAACATATTTCCTTTTCTTAATTAGATCATCTACATAAATATTAATAAAAAGAGATGGAGATAACTACAATCATGTTTAAGTCCCCTTTTTGTTAAGATTTCTTCAGTCTTCTTTGTCCCAGTACTTATAATAATTTTTGTGCCTCTGTGTAAAATTGTAATGTTTTTTATGAGATGTTCAGGATAGCCATTTACTTTCATTGTATTCCATGGTTTTTGTCGGTCAACACTACCAAATGCTTTCTCAAATCGATAAAGGCAATATGTGTGAGAAAAGACACCCAAAAATTAAAATATCAACCTCGAATTCAAGAGCCTACGACATCATATCGATTGGGAAACATCAATTTTGGAGAAAATCGTTCCAACGGTTTAGGCGCTACCGTTGACCACAGACAGACATTTTGCCGTCAGTCAATTTTTCGATATCAAGGTCCACAAAAAATATATTATGGCTACATGAGGTTTTAGAGGAAGTAATTTTTCTATACAAATAGAGGGACAAGATTTACCCGCTTTTTCCTTACCAGGGCCCGGCAATAAAAATTCGCCGATTTTTCTCGCAACATTACAATATTTTCTCTATCACCAGAACAACCTATACTGATCAAACTAAACACCACTAAAGTATATAGGCGTTATTTCTGTATTAAGATGTATTGCTGAAATCAGTAGACTTCAATCAACTATTCTGTTCATAAAAATTAACGATAATATCCTACATAATTATGTTCCATACGAACATAGTTTTTGAAAATTGCCTACCAATAGAAGTAAAATAACTTACGAAGAGTATCATATATTGCATTTGTGATCAGTTTTTCAACAAACGGTGTGGTAATGATCAGAAGAATTTATTGAAATTCTATATTGAAGTAGAGGTGGGAATGATGATGTGATCACATACTAGTTCTAATTATTACGCCATTCAAATTTTGAATAGTCCAATATGATACTTCAGAAAATTATTTTCTACTATGGTGGGGAGAAGAACTGTAAATATTAAAATTATGATAACATTGATGTACAGGGATTAACAGTCATGTAGGTGAAAACTAAGGAATTATTTTATAACCCGCACTCAAATTATGTGATCATCTAATATTGTGAATATAGGTTGATATTTAAATCATTCCACAACCAAGAAAAGATATAGCACCTGCAACGAAGAAAATAACCAGAAACGATATTTGAGGCATGTTATATAAGATATATGGTTTTCCTTTCGTAATGTGTGCAACACAACATAAAATTACGTTTTCTCTTTCTTCCCGAGCAGTAAATTCCACAAGCTTTCTCATCAATACATTGTATAGAAACAGTTACGTAATGTTCCAACGAAAAACGCTGATTATTCGGCAGAAAAATTAGTTTTGTAGCTCCCTGGTAGTAAAAAGGGATTATTCTACTTCCTAGTGTAGAAAACTGCCCTCGATGGCTCCTTGGTTAGTGTGCTTGCTTTCCGCGGCGCAATCCCATGTTCGATTCCCGGCCGGGACACAATTATGACTGTGCGCTTTCCTTACAAATGTCCCAGTATCTACTGCTGTGTGACGATAAGAAAGCTCACCCTAAGATTGTGAAGACCAATGTATACGGTGAAGGGATGTCTTTGTGCTAACCACACCAACCCCTTATCCAATGGCTGAGAGGCTGGGTCACCGCTGGTCAGCTAAGGCCCCTAGCAGCGGGTCGAGCGGAAGGACAGGAGAGATGTAGAAAATTACAATTTATTTACTTGAAATACGTTCTACAGCCAGAACCCTAGTTTTGTGTGTCAAAAATTTGGTTTTGCCGAAAAACGTCCATCCATCCGTCCACCCGGATGAAGAGTGGAAAATTGAATTGCAAATTCGAAAATTTGATAATTACGTTATACTACGTACTCATATTATCAAAATAAATGTGTATGACCTATAAAAAGAACTGATTTTTAGAACACATTCCATTTATAAATAACTATCAATATTGTAGATCTGGAATGTTAATTATTTTGTACTCAGTTTTCAAAAATACAGTGATTTCACCGAAAATGGGGCCAGCTCCGCATTCTTTGCAGCTGCTATTATGAAGAAAAAAAATTTAAAACCATTTGGAGCAATTTGATAATATTGTTTGAAGTTGTTTCAAAAGTGGATATATTTCCAGGGTTCCATTGAGAAGAAAAATTTGGGTTCAATACCGTAGTTATAGGAAGACCTCCCAAAACATTTAAACGTTTGCAGTTTTTGAAAATTCAGTGTTCATAAAAAAAACGATTTTTTTATATTCTATTTGAACTCTTTGCTTATTTCAGGTGTATTAAGTTTTGTTACATCGTATCTCGTTCGTTGAGCTTCCGATCTTGTTTTATTTGATAAAATCTAGTTACGAATTTTGGCCATCACTCAGTGATGGTCACTGCCAATATCTGCTCCTCTTTTATTATGCTCGTCGAGTAGAGACCCACGGCATTTCTGGGTTATTGCCATTTGATTTTGTGTTCTATTGTCTGGGGAAACCCAGGTAACTTTATGGTGTGTTTTATGGGAGAAAATAGTTCCTCCTATGACCATGTCATTATGCGCGCAGAATTTGACAAAGAGCTCTCCATTTTCATTTCTCTCTCCAAGTCCATGCGTTCTCATTACTTGTTCCAGACCTTCATTTTCTTTTCCCACTTTGGCGTTCATATCTCCCATTAGTATTTTTATATCTTTCTTTGGGATGTTTTGTGAAACTTGTTGTAACTTTGAGTAGAATTTATTTTTGATTAGCTCGTCTGTATTTTCCGTTGGAACGTAGCTTAGAATTATGCTAACATTTCTATCTTTGGCCTTAAAAAAGTGCAGTAATAATTCTATCCGATATTGGTTCCCAACTTATTAAGCTCTTCTTCGTGTTCTTCGACATTAGTATTCCTACACCATTCTGGCTCTCCTTTTTCTCTCCGGGCATACCAGAATACACAAATGAGAAACCATCCATTGTTTTTAAGTTCGCCAAATCCTTCCATCTGATTTCACACATCCCAAGAATCTCCAGACGATAGTCCACCATGTTCTTTACTGATTCCCTCAATTTTCCTGGTCCTAACGAAGTACGTTCATTCCAGCATCCAATTTGTGTTGTCCTTTTCATGCCAAAAGTCTTCAACAAACTAGTCCGGTCATTCTTTGCTTTGGTTTCTTTAATATATTAAGAGAGTACTGGTAAAGGATTTAAGAGAGTACTGGCCAATACCTCCGAGTGTCCATAATGGGGCTGCCATCATTCGGCCTGGACACTGGCCTAGTTCGTTTGAATTACTTACGAGCACTAGCGTGGGCATTTCCTCCCGTTGCTATTAAAAAATCGTTTTGAAGCTCTGTAAATGGATGATCTAAGTGTAGAAGACCAGTGGAAAAAAATAAAAGAGTATAAACGAAGTGACCGAGAATGTGGTGGGTTTCAGAAAACGACAGAAAAAAGAATGGCTATCGGAAAATACATGGGAAAAGATCGAAGAGAGAAAGAATCTTAAACTTAAATTAAATCAAAGCAAAACCAGACACAGAACAGTACAGCTGAAAAGACAATATACAGAGATTGATAAGGAAATAAAGAAATGCGCTAGAAATGATAAAAAGAGGTGAATCGACTACAAAGCAGAGGGAAGCAGAAAATGCAGCAAAGAAAAGTGATATAAAAGAATTGTATAATATAACTAGAATGCTTTCCAACAAAAAGTCAGTAAGATGTTTACCAGTAAACCAGTAAAGGATAAAAACGGGAAATTAATTACAAATGAAGAGGACCAAATGAAGCTATGGCTTGAGTACTTCAATGAAGTATATAATGTAGGCGTTACTCCTAATATATCAATAGGAGTAAATGATCAGGAACAAAGAAATGAACTCGAGACGAAATAAATGGTGAACAAAAAATCCAGGAGCAAGCCCCAACAGAAAGAGAGATAAAAGAAGCCCTAAAAACACTGAAACGTGGGAAAGCTCCAGGTATGGACAATATAACTACTGAAGTTCTTGTAAATGATATAAACACTACCGTTAAGATCCTCTACCACTTTTTTAAGGAAGTATGGAAGAGAAAAAGGTCCCTGCAGAAAGGAAAGAAGGACTACTTGTAGAATTACCAAAGAAAGGAAACCTCACAGACTGCAACAATTGGAGAGGATCACATTATTATCCGTTCCATGCAAGATTTGTTCCAAAATACTATTTAATAGAATAAAGAAAATTGAAAACAACATACGCCGAGAGCAAGCTGGGTTTCGTCCAGAGAAATTATTAAAGATTAACACCATGAGGATAATTATTGAACAGAGTGTAGAATGGAGAAGCGGATATATGCCATCTTTCTTGATTTCCAGAAGGCATTCGATTCGTTAAATCTATATTGTATCTGGACAGTATTAAGGAAACATAATATACCTATTTTTCTGCATTGCTAACAAATAGTAACGATCATCAGTTCTACTCTTACCACTACAAGCAAAAGGAGTGCTCAACAAAACGTGCCCACAGTGAAGCTACGTTTACGTCCAGAAGCAAAACAAGAGGCCATCTCAGCATTTGCTCAATGGATCAGGAAAACTGACAAAAACTTGATTGTCTTGGGGGTCATTGGCCCGGAAGCTGAAGTACATTACTTGTTACAGGCGTATTAAATATTTTTTTAAATGTATACAATTCAAACGTAAACTAATTCATTATATATCATTGTTTTGTTACAATAAATATTACTTTTCTTTTTGACGATCAGTATAGTCTCTAATTGTATAGAAACAGTTATGCAGCAGAAAAGGTTTTACTTTTAGCTTAAATCTGTGTACCGACTTAATTGTTTAATGTCATCTGGCAATGGGTTGTAAAGTAACGTAAATGTATTGTATGCTGATTTCTTGTACTGAACCGTTGATACTGACACTTGATGAACGTGATTTCTACGGCGTGTGTTGTAATTATAAATGTCAACATTGTAAGAAAATGCGTTCCCTCCGTTTGTTAGCACATTTTGGTCGGTGCGGACGAGTTCCTGTGACTTCCGCCCACCTCGGCACTCTTTGTGGTACTCCCGCCAAATTATGGGAGTTCCATGCTGCACCAATGTGTTATGGAGGCGCCAACTCCAAAGTTCGCGCGTCCCACTTAAAAAAATTAATTAATTAAGACATTAATTAATCATTGTTTCCCCGCGCCTCTACGCATGGGCGGTTTCTACCGCCGCCCGGCCAGGTTGCAACCACCTACCCTCGCCGCCGACACCGATGACGTCACGTAAACATCACCGCCGCCGCCGCCGCCGCTCATACCACCACCGCCACCGTCGCCGCCGCCCGTATCTCCCCCCCCTCCGTCCGTCCGCCCCTCCCCCCCCCCGGCAGGCTGGCTAACCGCCCTCTGGCATTTTCGCCCGCTGTCATTCTCGGGGCGGTGTCAGAGCTGGGCTGGTTAGCGGGGGAGAGTGCCGGGGTAGTGCTGGTGGAGTTCGGACAGGACGGAACGGGCAGCTGATCGCTCCACAAGGGAGTGCGCTGGACTTGGGCGTGAAGCATTCCCGTCGGCGAAAGGCATTTTTTCCTATCTGCATTGGGACCCTCTACTAGACAGTTGTGTAAATAGGAGGTGCTGTGGTACTAGGAGAGTAGTCTGGTTTAAAAAACCTAGGCATGTGTGCCTCGTAACCTTCAATACATTCTGCAATGTTTACATTTATTTCACTTTTCTTATTGTATTAGTCAGGTAGCATCGCTTAGTCAGTGTGTACCTTTCATTTTGTGTTTTCATAGCATTGCAAGAGTTTTGTGAAATTGTTAAAGTTTTTTTTTGTATTCTTTGACACCGTTAAGAAGGTCATTTTTGGCAAATATTACAGATTCGTAAATAAATAAGCAAGGCAATGGTAAGATTCCAAGCTCAATGAAAAGAGGCGTGCAGGGATCATGTGGAAGACATCTTTACTTTCCCGTATACGTACGTATACACGGAGTGATATACGTAGTATAGGGAAAGTTTTGTAATGCTGCGCGAAAAACTGGCCAATTTTCGGCGAAAAAAAAATCATTGCCGGGCCGTGAAAAGGAAAAAAGTGGATAAAACTAGTTCCTAAATTAAGAAGAAAAAATCCCCTACACGTGCAGTAGCCAGAAACACTGTTTTGTGGGTCCTTGATATCGAAAAACCAATTGAAAGGAAAACGTCGGTCTGTCTGTCTATCCGTCCGTCCGTCCGTCCGTCCGTCCGTCCGTCCGTCCGTCCGTCCGTCCGTCCGTCCGTCCGTCCGTCCGTCCGTCCGTCCGTCCGTCCGTCCGTGAACACTGCTAGCACCTAAACCATACGTACGATTTTTTCCAAAATGGATATTCCCCGGTCTATCTGGTTCTAGTCGAAGCTTTGAGATTTTGAAAAAGATTCTTCAAAATTTGGGGGTACTTTATATGAAGCCCCCCGGGGATTTTCAACATTTTCTCAAAAACGGCTCCAAATTTTTTCTTTAAATTTTTGTATGAATAGAGTAAAATACACTTATTTACATGGCATAGGTCCGATTTTCACGGATAACTCTGAATTTTTGAAAATTGCGAAAGTTTACAATTTATACGGCGTCTTTCTGGAACTACAAAATTGAAGATAGAGATTTCTCCTTCAAATAAATTTTTTTCTTCATAGTGAGTTCTTTCTTTAAGGTCATCTACATTTTTTGAAAATTTTAGTATTTTTCGCGCAATATTGCGTGCAATATGTGCAAAATTAAAAAATTACAATAACAAGATTTTCTCAAAAACGGCTCCAAATTTTTTCTTTAAACTTTTGGTAGGGATAGTGGTAAATGTACTCTATAAGATGACATAAAAACCATATTGCTCTATAGGTTGTTTTTTCAAAATAACAAAAATGTAAATTTTTTCACATGTTTCTCACGTCGATAATATTTACATTAGCGGCAATTTTTTCGCATTGTTGTATTTACGAGTACATGTGCTTTAAATAATGTCAAGTTAAGTTTCTCGAAAACACACCGTTTTCTGTGAAAAGTAGCTCAAAATTTCGGCGTTATCAGAAATGCTCAAACACCATTTTCTCATATATGGCTGCAATTTTTTTTTTCTTGAAACTTTTGTAATGGATGGTGCTAATTACACTCTTTAATATGACGTAAAGTTTATTTTGAGTTATTTTTTTGTTTTTTTCAAAACTTACATAATTGTAATTTTTTGAAAGATCTCTCACATCTTTAATATGCACATTACCAGCAATTGTAAGATTATTATATTTGTGAGTGTAAGTGTTACAAAATAACTTTCAAATAAAAGTATTTTGAAAACTCAAACATTTTCTGGGAAAATGAGCTTCAAATTTCCCACTTTTAGTTACGCTAAAATGCCATTTTCCTCTTAACGTCACATAATTTTTTAAAAGAAAAATTGCCATTTATGACTAGGTTTATTCTGTTCTTTAATATTCTAAAATTAGTGTTTCCGTTTTAAAACCAATAGGAAACCGAAAAATTAAGAAAATGAACTTTTGGGCAGTGATAGATGAGAGCTGGTAAGAAAGAGTTTGTGGCAATTCCGAATAGCTGGCGAAGACCCAAGGAATAGAAAACTAATACCGGATAGTCTGTGACATTTTGTAGCACTATTAGTTTCATTATCGAATAATTTTCTTTTGGATGCGGATTTTGTTGGGAGAATACTGGATCGAGCTCGCTAGAGAATGGACGCATGAATAGAAACCGGAAATATTAATTGGAATTACGAAACCTTGGGGAATGTACTTCAGCAAATTATTGGTTCTTTAATAAAGAGTAAGATATTCTCGGAAGCGGAAAAGATAACATTCGCGATTGATTCTGAATATATAATTTCATGAATAATACATTTGCTTGTGTTTGAATTTCGTGTTCTGATTTAAATTACCTCAAGAGCAAGGCCAATCGACGGGACAATACAGCTGAGGGACAATACTGCTTAGGTGAATTACATGGGCGTTGCGAACGATTGCGGACGATCGCGTGCATACGCTGTTGCGGGAAGATTGAGTTCTGTAGATTGATAACATTATTATAATTATTATATTATTATTATTATTATTATTATTATTATTATTATTATTATTATATTATTATACACTGAGAATGACTGGTTGGTATTATAACACCTTTTCCTTCCCTTCAGAGGACAGACCCATCCTCGGTCGTCACGTTGAGCGTCACACGGACCGTCACGTTGAGCACGTGAGCCCCTTCCCAGCTGATAGAGGAAGTAATTTTCTACATATAGGAACGAGATTTATCCACCTTTTTGTTATCAGAGCTGCCAATATGAGTTTTTGTCAATAAATCACGTTTTCCCCTCCGGAGTTTACAATAGTTCTCTCAGTACTACGCGCGAAAGGAAAATTTGTATACATTTTAGAGAAAATGTAGAAAAATATTTTTGAGTCTTCATGTAAAGTATACATGTACATTTCAAAACATGTATAACTCTTTGTGCTACGTTATTACTTCATATAGGGAAGTAAAAATAGTCGAGGGAAAGCAACTTGTTTGGACTGAATAACTGTTTTAAATATATAAAAATTATTCAAAACGACCCAGAAAAATATATTCCTAAAATAAGATATATAAATTTTCGTTTACGTATGTGAGTTAAGGTTAAGTATTTTTGATTTCACAACGATGAGAGCTGACGAAGTTTTTATTCCGTCTCTCTAGTTCTCTTATCGAACGCATGCCCTGCGGAAGTGTGGGAAATTCGTGACGGAGTGAAGCAATCTTGAGCATGAATTTGAAACAGTTTCAGTAAACAACTTAAAAAAATTCCATATTTTCGTGGTCATTTCGAAATTAACTTAAAAAGTTAAATGCCACGGAATTATGTGAACTCTGACGAATTCATTCTACAAAATTTCTTTTGTGACGATGATAGTTGATATTAATGCTAAATGAATAGTTGACAATTTTCATTGGTTTTAGTGCAGGGAGAGTGGTATTTGTACTTGTGCTAATTAAATGAAGCAAATTTCGAAGCAGTTAGCTTTCTTCTGCGGTAGTGCCATAGAACAATTTACCTTACATCGTATATTTATAAATTTTAATCACAAATTGTATTATTACATTATTACTATAATTTAATTTTACCCACAAATTTATGTAATTATTTTCAAGCAGCACTTGCGGTACCACGATTAAACATGTTTTAAGATTACGTGAATACAGAATGTCCAGCTTAACAACTGAAACACGTATAAAAAGTAATGTAAGCAATTATATTTCTTAACATCAGATACCCCGACTAACCGATTACTTTTATACTGGTCAATCTTGGAATATTGGCTCGCAATTTTATTAACTGTCTAGAAACGCATGTCTCTAACAATTGAACACACATAAAATTACATAGGGTTACATATGAATTCACAAAATAAATTGACTTCTGTGTTATTTTCAGAGACGAAAAAGTGTATCTAACAATAGTCATTTCACCAACACGTAACCGATCATATTTTATTCATTACAGCAGTGTTTTCAAGGTTGATGCCACGAGCGGAGTCCGTGGCACGAGTGCCACGACGAAATCGCCCCTTCACGCAGTTCATCACCCCGCCATCGAGACAACGTCAGCCCTATTGTAAAACGGCTTGGTTACTACTACTCGTAATAGTTCCTTTTCACGACGCTAGTTGTGCAGAGAAGCTCGTGGCATGCTACGGTGCCACGACGCGTGCCACAGCCACCAGTAGAGACCTTGACACCACTGCATTACAGGAATCTTACTCGAGTCGGAATCCTTCCGCTTTGACCTCCAGAGGTGAATACTGGTAACCTACTTTACACGAGAACAATGAAGGCCGGCCGTTGGATGCGGGCGCTGGTTCTAATGGCGGCTGCGAGCGGAGCCGCGGGGCGCGGCGCGCCGCCGGAGGCCGGGGCGAGTGGCGCCGCAGAGGCGAGCGCCGAGTGGGAGGGCGCATCTTCCGGTGTGGGCCAGCGCTGCGGTGAGGCCAGGCGGAAGAGGCGTTGTGGCGAGTCGGTCGAGGCAATGGGGAGTGGGCCGGTAGTCGAAGCCGAGGAAGGCCGTACAGTAAAGGTCGTTGCGGTAGGGGACAGCAGCAGCGGAGGCTCAACTGGCAGGGGTTCAAAGGCAGGAGTTCAAGCGGCAGGGCTCTAGGGTCAGAGTTCAAGCGGCAGGGGCTCAAGGGGCAAGATTTCAAGCGGTAGGGGCTCAAGGGCAAGATTTCAAGCGGTAGGGCTCAAGGGCAGGAGTTCAAGGGCAGGGCTCAAGGGGCAGGAGTTCAAGCGTGGGGCCAAGGTGGCGGTGGTCGGAGTGGCGGAGGCCCAAGCGGAGG